>JAECUM010015728.1:0-38734 GCA_016617855.1 Megalonaias nervosa | reverse complement strand
TTAGTGTTTACCCCTTAGTCAGATCTTTAGAATTTTTTTGATCCCTACTACATAAACATATAGTCAGTTCCTGGACATGAAAAGACAAATTTAGATATACAACTTTTATTGGCCCCTGGGTATATTATTACCCACTGAGACTGTACCCCAAGATGCACAGATTTTTAGGGTGGGTATTCAAAGTGGGCAACATGGAGATAGGTGATTTACAAGCACTTTTGTTTTAAATGCTAATTTACTTTTTGAATATTTGACAGCACACCACACATTTTACCATTTCTGTTACATTAGCATCAATCATTTTCAGACTTTTGGGAGAATCACCCTGAGACGATTCAGTTATCTAAACAACAGACCAGACTTGGGAAACTGAGGCGTGCTGGGAAAGGAAGCACTGATGAGGATGAGGAGGAAGAAGAGGAGGATGGGAGTCAGTTATCAGAGGAGGAGGAGGAGGAAGAAGAAGAAGAGGGTCCTGCAACCTTCATATCATCCAATCCATTTGATCTTTTGTCAGATGAGTAAATTTGTCAATCATTCAGGTTGAAAGGACAAGTTACTCATCTGCTGATTGGGTTATAAATTTTAGATGTCCTTATGTGGTACAACATTTACTCACTGACTCCAAATTTTGACAGTGTGACAATGTTATGTTTGCCACAGAATGGGCCATTTGTAAGTTACAGTTTGTTGTCAATTTAAAACTATAATTATTATATCTTTGTTATATGTTTGAATACAACATCTATGCAGTAGTAATTATCCACAGTCACTGTACTGTTTTGCTTTCTTGAATAAATCAGTTAAAAAGAAGAATGTTGTTTCAATGAGGCTTCCATTAATTGATAGTAAAGAACTGAATTTCATATTTTACAGAATTTCTGACACTTAACAATCCTGAAAGTGGAGCCATTTTTTTTTTCAAAGTATGATGTTGTTTCCAGGGTCATTAAATTTGTGGTTTCTCATGAGATGTGAATTCTAGAGGTAACCTTTCAGCCCTGGATATCATTATGTGATGCTGCTTCAGTTGAGGAGGTTTGGGACTATTTAAATGAGCACTATATAGCCAGGATGGTACTGATGTGCCAACAAACCCTATACATACTTAAATCCATGCATATTGTAGTAGCAATAAAGTCCATGAAAACTGTTATGCCACAAATATAATGATCATTTATAGTACATCATATCACAGTTTAAAATCTTCCTTTGAACTCTTATTATAAATCCTTCACTTTTGTTAGAACCCTGCATGTATAACTATTATATTTTAAATACAGTAAACTTCCTTAACAACATTCATTGTTGTAACAGAATATTCACCCCAAAGAAATATTATTGGAACAAATATAAACATTATTAAATTTGACTGATCCAACTGAGACAAACATTGGCTTATTTAATAATCATGCAAAGCAGCACCTTATATACATGCTTAGAGTTCTAGTTCAACTCTAAACAACATAGTCTCTGATCTGCCATTGCATTATTTGCTGGCAGATCAGGGTCTATGTTGTTTGTTCTACTGATGCTAACAAACTAAAGAGATCCAGATCTGTTGGTGCATTATGCAGTGGCAGATCTGGGTCTGTGCAGTTCACAGTTGGACTTGACTTGTGAGTGAGTATTTAAAGCATGTAAAACTGATCATGACAGTGACACTGTGCCAAAACCTGCAATCTGGTATTAATCTTTTTTGCAATGAAACTAATTACCTGTAACTCCTTGATGTGGTCAAGTCACATCACATCATGTACACATGGTGATAATTTATATAAGTGTGTATATTAATCTGGTGGCATTTGATTCAGATCTGTTAATCAAAATAAATGAGAAAATGTTAAATACGTATCATGTTTTTGCATGATGATTTGAATGCAATTTCTGATATACATTACTTAAGACAGTTGTGATTAATCATTTACATGAGATTGCATCCAGGTGTAAAAGACTAACCCAGCTTTCAATCCTATTTTCAGTATGGATAGACATCATTAATATTTATTAGTAAACTGTAGAATATTTGAAAAAATAAGTTTCCATATATACCCACTTGTAAGTAAAAATTTTGTCAGAAAATTTGATTCATGCAGAGTTAAGGTGAACTTATAAGTGCAACATAAAATTTTTATAAATCTGTAGGTAATGTTGGATTCTGTTTGCAGCACCTAATAATACTGCCAGTTCAAATATTTTGTTTACATCTCACTATTCCCATTCAGAAATGCTTATATGGCATGCATTGTGTTTTTAAGACAGTAATAATTACACAATAGTTAAATCTGCAATTTTCTTTGGATTTTTATAATTTTAAAATCTTACTGGTAAATTAAACACTGCATACAAGTATATTGCTCCCATTTTCATGCAAGTTCAAACAACCTGTATTTGTAATTAATATTTGTGTTTTGCTGTATGAACACTGTGTTTGATGTCAAAAAGAAATTTTCATTTAGTTCGTAGTTTCCTTTCCCATAACATATTTAATACACAAGTGTTATTTCTCAAGTCTTCTGTCAGAATACATGGCCCAATGAGCCCTTGATTTGAACAGGCAGCACTCAAGTTTTTTTCTTCAGTTTGACATTTCTTTTGATCAAGCCAAAAATGTAATACTTTTTCAGTGCCAAGTAGAGTTCTTTAACTTCCGGTACATGTTTGACCTTAATTCTTTAGCTTGTGAAAGGCAGCACCCTCCTGGTTTCTTCATGTGACCCTTTGACTGAGCCACAAGCTTGATATATGCTCAGTAACGAGTAAAAGAGGGTGGTTATTTGAATTCCCTGTGATCTTGCTGTATAAATGACATGTTCATTTGCATCCTTTATTATATTGCCCAGACTATAATCAAAACATTACTTGCTGATTCAAAGCTCAGTTTCTACATAAGCACCCACATTGTCAATGAAGCCAAGGAAAAAGATGATATTTATGATGACTAGATGATGATTCACAAAGACTAGACAACAATGGAGGATTTCAGAACTTTATCAGACAGATAGAATTAATTCTTAGACTTTGTTTATCAGATGTCATTAGATAAATCAGGCACGTAATTTTAGGTGATCCAGTTCATAACGAAAGGCCATGTTTTATAAACAAGAGGTATCTCTACCCGATAAAATAAGATGACATGAAAAGTTGATAAGGTCTTGAAGATGATATGAATGAATGGTAAAAGGTTTGCACTTGTGAAATAAAAAGGATCTGATAAATGATATGACACCTAGGAACCAGCTGAAAATATTATTCTATTAGAAAATGAATGTTTAACCCAAAGAATACCTCTCCTCTAGAAGTAATGTATCAAAGATGCCCCTCTCCAGAGGGCAATACACAATAGAAGTGTAATGGAGCATGGAAAGTTAGAGCTTTTCAAAGATGATGAGTTTCTGAAATTGACATGTGGTTAAACAGTCCAATAGAAATGAAGGAAACAAAATATGCCTTGTATATAAAATAATAGAGGGAAAGAGAATGTACATTTTAGGTAAAGAACAAAATTGTAAAATGAATAACTTCAGAAGGTGACAACAATGCACACAATTTCGGTGAAGGATAATAAATAGTATCACACATAAGAAATTAAAAGGGGTAGCAATCAGGAGATTTGAATGTAATGAAAATTATAAAATTGTTGGTGCAGTCACTGGGACATTTAAACTGCTCACAAATTTATTGAAGATGGAATATCAGTGTTTTGTGCAATTAATCATAGTTTTTCTTGAGCAAACTTTTTACCATGTACAGTTTTTACAAACATACCCATAAGCATTAACTCAAAAGAATTCACAGTTTAACTAGAGTCAATTTATATAAGAGGAATTTAGTAATTGAAATTAAACTGCATCATACATTATAAAATTCATAATTAACATATGTTCAATTAAAAATCCTTAAAATTAACAAACAAAAATAAAGGTAGAAATGGTGACAGGAAATTCAAGATATTAGTGATGTAAAGAGTGTATAAAATCAGTGGCATTAAATTGGCATTTCATTGGAATAAATGAATATATTGTGATACACTTGCTGACGGCCTTTTGGTTTCTTTGGCAAAAGTTTTGATCGTCTGCTTATAATTTTATACTCGTTTTCAGCTGACCTTAACTGTCTATGAAGTGTATTCTAATACTGTCTTTTTAGTGTAAATATTCTTTTCTTGGTCTGTACAGGTCTGATTTTGTGTATGTCTTTGTTGATGCGCTCATTTAATTATATTATGATCAATCAGACGGTAACTCTGTCTCCGTCCATCATTTTTCTGTCATCTCCATCTTTGTCTCTGTATACATCTTTAGCTTTTAACATTTATTAATATACACTCAGAAATTGTATATATACATATTCAATTCCGTACTATGTACATGTGATTTGAGCAGTTGAACCGAATGCACCAGTGTTTTCGTTCTGTCGTTGATTGTTTAGAATCATAATCTGGTGAAAAGATGAATTCTTTTAATTGAAATTATCGACAAAGTATATTCTGAAGAAATTCAAGATGCGTAAATGTAAATATGTGTATTGTCAATCTTATTACCAGCTAAAGAAGACGTATATTTATGTCCTATAACTTGCATCCTCATTGTTGGAGGGATCCCAGCTATGACCTGTATTGCTTCTATCGCTTGCCTGACATTGTATCAAAATAGTTACACGGGGAATATTGCAAACCAGCTGGTGTGTGACAGTCCATTTAGCAGAAATAAGACTTCGTCGTCTTGGCTTATCGGCTTTGATTTTAGTTTCCTCCCAAAACCTTCCGTTGCATCTTTTTTTCTCGAATTTAGTATTTTAACTGACATGTAACATGGCACGTCTCTGATAGATTTTTAAATATAGCACAATACGGACGTCACTGTGACGCTAAATGGCATTATTCATGGACAAATATGGGATGCCACATATCTCTTGGTCGTTGTATACAAATCTACATTGCACAATCTATAGATATCGTCTGTTGACTTTATTGTGAATGAAGCGTGGGATAAAACGTTTCACTATTAGCACTCTAATCAAACCTTTGGGTCAATACTTCATTGTTTGCTGTTGAGAATATCTAAAACCTGTCCTGTTTACAAGTACTGGGACAGACAGTAGTGTGCAGTGTTTTCTTTAAGACGGATTCTTACGATGCCATACGATGCCGGTGTAAAACACCAGTTTTAATTTTCCTGGTGATTTTTGTTAGCTCTATAGTGGCGGAGAGAGAAAACACTGGGGAACATTAGAAATAGTATTATTCAGGCTTTAGTCCTGCAAAGAGCGGTCCTCAATGATCTTCACCGTCTAGAATTGTCACCTTTAAAGTTTCTAGTGAACTGAAGACCTCAGCTTGGATATGTAGATATAATAATATAATACAGTATGATAAATATTGTAAATTAATAGAAATATAATAAGACTTAGGTTTTTCTTATGTAAAAGGAAATGCAGTGTGATGAATTATATTGCAATTGCAACGCAGAAAAAATGATGTTCACTTTAAGAGAACACCATAATAGCTCACCATCTGAACTGTCTTTCTTAATTGTAAAATCTGGGCTAAAAAATATGACAAAATATCATTTTTGATGGTTCAAGATGTTTCCGCACTATACTGCCTAAAGAGATTCGAACATTGATTGTGTGATTGGCATACTTACGGACAAATCAACACATTAATGATGATAGCGTGCCAAAACAATGGAGGTAAGTTTTGATGTGAGGGGTCACACCACGTTGTCCGAGTATATGTGGTCTGGGTAGGATTCGAAAGCAGGCGCTTTTGGTATTGAGCCCGGCACGATAACAAATATAAGCACATCGGCTACCTGAGAACTTAATTGGAACTGACTCTGCACCAACTGCGACTTAATACCATTTTACCAAGGAGCAGCATTTTGGTCTAGTGATGGCGTCTTTATTGCAGATGAATACATCATAGGTTCTGTCTTTAGAAAAAAATGAAGATCTAAGAAGATCGAGATGGTTATTCACACGATGTTAATCAACTTTCCCCAGATGTCGCTTTACTAAATTCCTCAGAAGTATGCTTTTGATAAAACTCATTTGATTTTGACTCGTACTGTTACGTGCTTCGAATGGAATGTTGGTGCAAAATTGAGAGGATCCAACTACTGTTTGTAAGTGTACATAAAAGGCAGATAGTTAGCGTGACCCTGGTTACTGGAGCAAAATCTTGACTATTCGAATGATTTCATTCAACCGATATTTTTGTATAAAACTATTTTAATTCATTTCACATAAGAGTGAGATAGAACAATTTTTATGACATTTTCACTTTTGAGAAAACTGACCATTTGCATCAAATGGATCATCGATAGTTTACGAGTATGGTAATTAAACACTGGCAAGCAAACAAACTAAATCAATATATAAACATGTCCATTTCACGCGAAGAA
This sequence comes from Megalonaias nervosa, assembly GCA_016617855.1. Lineage (NCBI taxonomy): Eukaryota > Metazoa > Mollusca > Bivalvia > Unionida > Unionidae > Megalonaias > Megalonaias nervosa. The sequence goes on along the minus strand of JAECUM010015728.1, from coordinate 32,327 downwards.
TACCATCTCTCTAACAACTTATGTTGGCCCTTTTCGTGCAGATTTCATCGGCTGCCGTATTGGAATGCAGGAAATAGGTTTTACTATGTATCACATATACAGATGCAAAGAAAACTTTAAAATGGATTTCAGTCAGTGGCTATATCAATAATTGGAGTGCCAAAATTGACTGAGTATAACGTTTTAAACATTTCGAATTTATATTGACATATAAAGGACCAGCCGCCATCTTGTACTCCAAAGCACACATCAATTTGTCACTACTGAAACATTAACTCGTCTGCTATCTGGCTGACAAGGTTCAATAGAATCCAGCATGAAAAGTCGCATGTAAAAAAATGCATTATAAATAAGCTGATATTTCGTCTGGCAAAAAATAGGTGCTGAAAAACACTTTGGCAAGTAGATGTCATGGATACTACTTCCCAATAAATGGGACATACTATCTAAATCTACTGTAAATCGTTATAAAAATTTTACATATGACTATTCAAATACGAGACGTACTTCTAATATTTTGTTAAGAGAAAGAAGTGCACACACAGACAGTGACAGACAAACAGACATACGGAGAAGTACACTAATACTTCAAAATTTATTAATCAACGAACCAGACATAATTATTACAAATCTTAAATGATGTTAAAAATGAAAATCTGAAATCTCGCTTGAATGGGTTGATTATACTGAGGGTTACCTCTATATCCAGTGCATGATGATAGAACATGTGCTGAATTTCAGCGCATATGTAACAATCGTGCGTTAAAATTAATTTCATCCAACCAGTTTACCTCGGTAGCCTGAACTGGATGGGTGGGTGGGGGACATTGTGGAGTTGGATTACCATTCTAAACAGAGCTGTCCAACATGTCAGTCAACCTTACTAAGCAATGCCATATCTCAATGCCAATCAATTTGTGGGAAATGACCTAAAATTAAGTGTGAATGTTACACACTGTAAGATGACATGTTGGAATGGTCTCACAAACTGAACGAAAACATTGGGAATATATAGCCTGTTTGCAGTCGCAATCACTCAAACACTATTGCTTTGATTTTGCCCATTACACCCTAGGTGCTAAGAATGTATGACAGAACTAACGGCCTCGACATTTTCTATGGATACAAAATTTCGCGGGTTCTAGATCTTGAAAAAAAAAATCATATAAATTAAACTTTTTGATTTAGCTTCTGTTCGTACAGTGTGTTAAAATGTGTAATAGCGCCTTTTTATCTCGCTATAATGATCTTCTAGCAGATTCAGCGAATATAAATAGAGCGTTAAACAACAGGTTTACAATTTACTGTTGGGGCAAATGTAAGTGTATAATTATAGTGATGTTCCCCATGTGCATACCTAACTCTGTATTCATGCTTAAAGCTAGTATGACAAATTCAGTAATGTAGTTCAAGCATGATTTTGCGGTATATTAGATTATTACATATATTTGAGAGGTGCTTATATTCACTAAACTTCAGTGATTCTACCTTTTCATTCAGCATGATAGTGAAATTCAAAACCGTATTATTTCTTTTGCAAATTTTCTGAAAGGAGTGTTAATGACTTTGAGAATACAGCGATTGAGTGATTGAGTCCGTGACGAGACTATTGAATCCATCGAACTGGTTACCGCTTTTCAATTTTCTGACACCTGTTTTGTGAACAACTCCAAACAATCTTAAATACATTCAATTAAATTAACCCCCAGTGTACCAGATAAATATTTACTAGCGCAACAGTCTTAAAAAGGGAAGCTCTGTATCGGCTTTGCATTATGTGTCATCTTAAAGTTTTCAACAAAAGCAGATGTTTATGTTAGTTTTAGATTTTTATGTTTATTAATGCAGGCAACAGCTCTACTCTGCAGTCTGTTTCATTTGTGATCATAAACGTATATTAACCAGTATGAAAAAAGACGAATTTGACTCTATTGGTTATGTGCAGGTAAGGTGTCGAAAAGGAAAACTTCTTTTCATGCATTACGGTCCACAGTGTTCAGTCGAGTTTAACCGAGAGCAGAATATATACCCCAATATTAATCGATTATAAAATAGAGTTACAAATCCTTATATCGAATGCATTGAATTCGCTCGATTCACATATGTACTGTTTACAGCAGCATGGGTTCAAATGACTCACTCCGATGTTTAATAGAGTTCACTTGACGGGTAAACGGATATATTGGGTATACATGAATCTAATATTCATGGCTAATCAGATTAATGTAAAAAGTCCCGTATAGGTATGTAACTTCCATAGAGATTGTACAGATAAACTGTCCAAAATATTACACGAACCGTCACTTCAGTTCTCACGATAAGTAGAATTGACGTATAAATGCAAGCTTCAGGAATGAACAAGATGTAAGCGAATAATTCAAAGGATTTGTTTACTGTGTCAAGATCTCAGCCTCTGTTGTAAGTCTCTCTCTCTCTCTCTCTCTCTCTCTCTCTCTCTCACACACACACACACACACACACACACACACACACACACACACTGTTTGGCAGCGTTATCGGAGCACAACACAATATTATTTCCAAATACTACACATTGGTGATAGTTTGTACATGGGGAAAAGTAAGAGATTATCTAAACAAAAATCTTGTTGTGGGGATAATATAAGTATTTTTAGATGTGTGTGTGTGTGTGTGTGTGTGATTTGGATTTTTAAGGTAGCTTTACCAATTTTTTAGTCATGTCGCTACGATGTCTGCAGTTTGGCAGTTCATAGTGATATCTAGCACTGGAGCATCATGTCGCAGACAAGTACACCCAGTCACATTATCCTGACACCAGGCCGACCACTCCTAACATTAACCGCTTAATGATGAGCGCCTAGCGAGGCAGCTGTTAATACCATTGTTTTAAAGTCTAGTATGATTCGGCCGGGGTTCGAACCCGCGACCTCCCGAGTCCGAGGCGACGCTTTAACCACCAGGTCACTGAAGCGGTTTAGTTTTAGATCAACTATGAGAACTACTTATTATGCACGCGCCAAGCACATAAAATGGCAGATGGTATTGTACACTCGTGGTGAAAATCTCCCTTGTTGAAGCAATATGTACAAGCAAAATTGAAGTGTATAGCCACAGTAGTTCAGGGTGTAGAGCGTCGTAATAAAATGTAAGATGATTCAATACAATCAAAGGCCAATTCAAGTTGTCTGCTTTGATGTATCCTTGGGAAATGCAATTAGCTCGGCATGATATAGCCAATTTTGTGTTGAATATGCCTAACAAACAACAGAACGAGCATTTTATCAATGTTCGAAGTCAATTGTCGTGGCTTTCGCTGCGGTAAACAATTATTACTTTCGTGTAATATTTTTTTGCGTTGAGGATTCTTTGTTTGATGATTCGACACCGTGTAGCCTTTAATTTAGGTACATTTGTGGAGCATATCTTTACGTTCAAGGTTTTAAGATCCTTGTGGATCGTGTTGATGTTCGACTTATGTTTCCTGAAGCGGTTTGTGACAGTTATTCGACTTTCTGGATTTGGAATGAATGTATTTGAAAACTACTATTGAAAAAGAATAAATAATAAATAGGATGTAGATTTAAACTGAACGTTATTTTATAGACAGCGACCCCTCCCCCCAAGAAAACAACAACAACAAAAATCTCACAAAAACTCCCCAAAACAACATTCATCCACCCAATGCCAGTTTTGTTTTGTTTTTCTTTTAGCCTTTAAAGAAATTCATAAATGCAAACGAAGCATTTTAGCCCCCTATTCAAAGTGATATTAGATTAGATGCCTGGATACGCTGAAGAAGATTCTGATGTAACATATCGTTGGACTCGAAAGCCGAATGCGGGAGGTCGTGGGTTCGAATCCCAGCCTAGTCATACCAAAAACTTATAATAAAATGATACTAACAGCTGTCTCGCTGGGCGCACAGCATTAAGTGGTCAGTGTTAGGACTGGTCGGCCTGGTGTCAGGATAATGTGACTGGGTGGGACATGATGCTATATGTCTGTGCCATGATACCCCAGTGCTAGACATCTCTATAAACTACCACGCTGCAGACATCGTAGCGATATGACTGAAAACTGTTAAAGCTACGTTAAAACTCCAAATCACACACACACACACACACACACACACACACACACACACACACACACACTCGAAAGCAACGAGCTTTGATAGGAACCAAACGCAAATCTTATCGCAATAACAATTCATTGTGTCTTCAGGAAGCATCCAGTGCTATCTAAACGTTGAAGCAGGTCTATCCACTCATTTTTCTTTTAGCAGGAATAAGTACTTTTCAGTCCTTAAAATTAACTAATTTTTTTCATATCTTTTCCTTCCAGGTGTTTGTCTACCGTCATATCACGTCGAATGTACCAGTTCTCGTCTTCAGCTGTTTGTCGGTCTATTTTATAACACTAAAGAAATCCATACTGTATAACACTGAAGAAATCCAGACCCTCTGGATCCAAGAAAATTGCCATTGGTTGAGGATAAAACATCAGGAGCTAAGAAAGCTACTAATTTGGATGGAAATTAAATAATGTTCACAGGATGTGTCTCGTTTTATTTGATAAGAAATTCTTAGCAAAGCAACAAATTGGCAGCCATTTTTGAACAGTGTGGTGATATATATACTTTAATGAAAGAAATTATACACTCGTGATACAATTTTAAGCAGGATTCACAGTTGCCTAACAAACATAAATCCTACTTCAGGAATAGTAACCGTTAAATTTACGTCCATAATGTATGAAGCTTCCTCTTTCAACTTTTTGACCGCCACCACATACACGACCTTTGAGTGACTTGATCGTTCCAAATTCTGTTGTAGAAAGCCTCAAAATGGAGACGCCACGTTACGTGTTTAAAGAGGATTTTCTAAACTGCTCCTTGTGTTCTAAACACTACAAACATCCACGGATGTTGCCATGCCTGCACTCTTTCTGTGAAAGATGTTTGGTGAATTACATAACCAAGGGAGGGTTTGCCACGGACTCTTCCAAGTCCGGCGTCAAAGGATTTCCATGTCCATGCTGCAGAAAATTCGCAGGAACCCCCTCACTGGCTAAAACTAGACCAACAAAATGGGCTGAGGAATTTTCGGAGAATGCGTTACTTTTAGACTTGGGCAGTATTTACACCCTGAAGTCGGGTACTCGTCAATGCGACCCTTGTAGTAGGAATAATATATCATCACTGGTTCATTCGTACTGCAAGAATTGTCGAGATGCACTGTGCGAGACCTGCATGAAGACACACAGAGGCATGAAACTGTGCCAGGACCACGTTGTTCTCGGCAAATCTGAGTATCTGGCAAATATCGACAACCTTAAGCTGGAAGAAGAGACATGCAGTCGTCATACCAATAAAACTCTTGAGCAATACTGCAACACTCACAAGAAGCTTTGTTGTCCAAATTGTGTTGCTGAGGAGCACCGAAAATGTGATGACGTCATTCCTGTGGCAGAAGCCGCCAAAAAGTGCCGCAGCTCGAAAGAAATTTCAAATTTGCGAAGCGCTTTAAGTAAATATATCGTTCATTTAAATTTGGTTCTAAAAAACAGAAATACCCAGAAGAAAGACTTGGAAGCTAAGAAGACAAAGGTGCTGAGTGATTTTAGGGCCCTGAAGTTGCAGATCACTGATCATCTGGACAGGCTTGAGAAAGAACTTGAAGGAAAGATGAACCAGACAAACGATAAAGAGGGTAAACGACTGCGTGAGGAGATTGATCGGTCCCAGGAAATCACGTCTGCTGTGGACAACTGTGGGGATCTGTTAGAAGTGACCGACCACCACGGATCAGACTCCCAGCTCCTCAACATCCTTGACAAGATCGGGGTGGAGTGTGAGTACTACGAGGAACACATTGCCATCTTGTGCTCGCGACTCAGGAACGTGGACTACAGCCTCACACTTGACAAGACACTGGAACAGTTCCAGACAAAGGTCAACACTTTTGGTCGTCTGGAAGTGCGATCCTCACCATCAGGGTTGCCACCGTCGCCTAAAGTAGTTCAAAGCTCTGCCCCTAAGAGTAAGATCGTGCAGCCAAAGTTTACTCTGAGCGTCAAGGAGGCGACGGAGTTAGATGAAATAGATGGTCGTCACGATGATCCAAGTGACTGCTGGTTCACGGGGGCCGAATTCTTGCCAGACAGTCGCATATTGTTGGCTGATAGGACGAACAAAAAACTCAAGCTTTATTCCAATGACCTACAGCTTATTACTGACCTCACCTTGTCCTCAAAACCATGGGACGTGACCACTATGCCAAACAACGAAGTGGCTGTCAGTTTACCATCAGAGAAAACAATTCAGATCGTACATGTAATGAGCGTATCAATGTCAACATCAAGAGCTATTGCCACGGACGACCAATGCTATGGAATCCATTACGTCGATGGAAAGATTCTAGCAGTGTCTTATGATGGCGATCCTCCACATCTGAAGATACTATCCACAGACGGGGAGGAACTGTCAATTATTGCCACCGACGACGATGGATTTATCTTATTCTCTAAACCAATCTATGTGACCGCTACTTCGGACGGTTCCCAAATCTACGTCTCTGATGAGCGTCTCGGGTGCCTTGTGTGCCTGAAGAACAATGGAGACCATAACTTCACGTACTCCGCAATGGATCTAGGGCACGCAGCGGGTGTTACACTGGACAGAGAAGGAAACATTTATGTGTGCGGAAACACTTCTAACAGTGTCCACGTTGTATCTCCCCAGGGCGATCGTGTAAAGGTTCTGGTCACAGACGGAATTTCCTATCCCAGAGCCATAACGTTTGAACCAAAGGAGAAAAAACTGCTTATTACACAGGGTGATAAAGATGTGGTAAAGATTTACAGCCTTGCCTGATTGAACAGCTGCATTTAATTTTCCCCATGTTCCTAAAATAACATTTTTAGATAGTATCCCCAAATACCTATCATTATATATATATATATATATATATATATATATATATATATATATATATATATATATATATATATATATATATCTGTGCATGAATATGTATATGTGTGTGTGTTTGGTCTGAGTTTTTCCCTGGTCATGGCACAAGTAAATAATCTAAATCAGGATTTAATAAGCAATATGACGTTATTACTCTGTCTCAGGCAAAAGAGTGATGTTCAAGTTATCTAGGTTGTTTGGTACATAAATATTGATGTATTCAGTCTGTATCCACATTATGTGATAATGTATATCTCAAGTGGCCCCCTTTTTAAAAACATGGTTGAGAAAAAATTAAAATGTATGCCTGGAGATGAGCATGTTTACTGTGGTTGGAGAGACTGCAGCAGTATTTTATAAGCCAAGATTTATGAGAAATAATTAAATCATAAAACTGGTTCTGACCATTGAAACAAGTATTACCCTATAATGAGACAGTAATAGGAAAGGAGAGAGAGATTGGGAGATGAATGTTACAGAAAGTGAAACATAACAAATATTTCAATCTTCAGCGCAAGTTTGGCTCTTAAATGTTACAATTTTGTGTCCCATGCACCATTCAGTATTTTAAAATGAATGTCTTGTTATAATTACTTTTTAAATTATATTTATGACTTAGAGTTCATTATAATATATACAATTTCATACATTAATAAAGCACCCAATTGTTAACATTTGGCACCATATAAGTATATTAGTAATGCATTTCAAATTTTATTTGATCTTCAATATATGTATATCTTGTCTTTTGCTGTTGTGTAACATGCAATTTGAAGAAAAAGAAGATGATAAAGAAAACTGTTTTATTTGTAGATATATGAATGGATCAATATAAAGTCTGCATTTTTCTGGTAGTTTTGGTTAAATATATTGATAATGAACATTTCTGGGACTGTTAACTCCACAGTGACATTTAAAAAACTGCATGCTTATATCACAAGATGCATAAATGCAACTGTTAAATGCATACTGATTGGTTGCTTTATCTGCCCGTCTTTTTTTTCTGGTTGTGTACTGTAACCTCTACCAAACATCGCAGCCAGTTTAAGGTCACCAATGCAAGAATAGTTTTTGCAACGTAACTTGAATTCTACTAAGTAAACAAACAAACCTCACATATGTTGCACACGACTTGTCTTGAACATATAAGGTCTAATGATTTTGAGTGTGTATGTGTAAAGGTAAAACTCACAGTAAGGCAAAGATTTGAAACATTATACTATTTCAGTGACATATGGCTTTTTGAACATTTTCTTATATATATATATATATATTTGGAAGATGCAAGTGACCCTCTGTGGGCTCAGGGATGCAGAATAGGCCTGGTGTGCTCTCCATATGTAGACTACAACTAATGGAGGCAGAAAATGTGGTGGTAGTTTTTTTGTTCTGGATTCATGACCTAAGAGGTAAAAGGAATGGGACTGAATCCTACCATCTGATCAGCCAGGTTTGGCAAATGCTATGTGTCCTGTATCCTTGGACATGGCACTTTTGAGAAATTGTCTTGATACCAAATAAGACACCTTTGTTGTTGTGCTATAAAACAAGAAACCAAAACCCTGCTAGAGAGCCTCTTTGAACAGTGACTGAAAGCAAGATAAGATTAACTAAAGCTGCTGTTAAAATCAATTTAATTCTTTTTATCTAAAGACATGCAGAAGTAAAATCAATAACGTGTTCAAAAACTGCAATATGCAGAACTCGTTTTTTTTGCAAGCACATCCATTTCTGGTGTAAAGGCTGTAGCTTAATCTCTATTTTATTGTGAAGCCTAGTCAGAGCAGATCATTACCATATGGATTTATTAGTGAAATCACATGGATTTATTAGTAAAACCACATGGCTTTATTTGTGAAATGACACAGATTTATTAGTGAAACCACATTGATTTATTAGTGAAACCACATGGATTTATTAAAGAAATCACATGATTTATTAGTGAAACCATGTGGATTTATTAGTAAAACCACACAGATTTATTAGTGAAACCACATGGATTTATTAGTGAAACTACATGGATTTATCAGTTAAACCACGTGGATTTATTAGTGAAATCACATGGATTTATTTGTGACACCACATAGCTTTTTCAGTGAAACCTCATGCATTTATTAGTGAAACCACATGGATTTATTAGTGAAACCATGTGGATTTATTAGTGACATCACACAGATTTATTAGTTAAACCACATAGATTTATTAGTGAATGCACATTGATTTATTAGTTAAATCACAGATGTATTAGTGAAACCACATGGATTTATTAATGAAATCACATGGATTTATTAGTGAAACCATCATGATTTATTAGTGAAACCACATAGATTTATTAGTGAAACCACATGGATTTACTAGTAAAACTATATGGATTTATTAGTTAAACCACATGGATTTGTTAGTGAAATGACATTGATTTATTAGTGAAATCACATGGACTTATTAGTGACACCACTTAGCTATCTCAGTGAAACCACATGGATTTATCAGTGAAACCACATTGATTTATCAGTGAAATCACACAGATTTATTAGTGACACCATTGATTTATTAGTGAAACCACATGCATTAATTAGTGAAATCACATGGATTTATGAGTCAAACCATGTTGATTTATTAGTGAAACCACATAGATTTATTGGTGAAACCATATGAAATTTTGAGTGAAATCACATGGATTTAGCAGTGAAACCACATGGACTTAGCAGTGATGCCACATAACATTTATTAATGAAATCACATGAATTCATTTGTGAAATGCTTTAAGAAAAGTCATATTTGAACTTTGATGAAGTTTGATGGTACAATACTCTAATTATCTTATGAAAGTGTTAAGAGATATAAACTGGAGTTTAGAAGGATAATATCACAACATACAAAAGGTTCTATAAGAAAATGTATGTATGTATCTGCCTACAAGTTGGATCAAACTGCAAACAACACAGACCCTGATCTGCCATCACATCATGCATCAGCAGATCGGGATCAATGTTTATTGTTCTACTGATCACTTCAAACAAACTGAATTTACCAAGACCTGCCAGAGCATTATGCGATGGTAGAACTGGGTCTATACAGTTTGCAGTTAGACTTATATGTGAATATATATGGTAAATGTAAAAACTTTTATAAAAGACAGCAAAAGTGGCTGTTGCAAAATTTACTCAGAAAGAAGACTGGCAATGTTTTCTAAAATATTTTTATTGTGTTATGTTGGTTTTGCAAGTCTTGAAATAATTTCTTCATGCTGAGGGAATTCTGCAGTGAGCTTAATCCTGTCAGCGGGAAACCAATCCTGGTATTCAAATCCTGGCATAACAACGGCACTGTAAAGGCAGTATGGTGTCATATTGACAAGCTCAGCACTGTACCATGTATCATGTGGAACTGTAACCTGGTAGACAAAGCTCGGGTCCAATAAAACGTTTCCTAATGTGTGTGACATGAGGTTGCCATCCTTCTGGATCATGTTAATCTGCAAAGTTTGATGTATGCATGTAAATGTATAAAATAATATAAATCAGATATTTCTGTAAAATAATCTCGATGTACATTTAATTTATCCATTTTACTTTCCAAATTATCAGAACAAATATACAACATAATTACATCATATGTACCATTGTAACAGAAAAAAGCCATGACAAATGGAGAGGCAGGATGATTATTAAAATTGAGTAAAACATACACTTCTTTGAAAGAATATCCACTGTCACAATCTGCTCATTTTTCACTCACAGCTGCCTGTGACAAGATGTCCTCATTTCTCATAAATATGTATAAACAAATATACATCATCAACACCACAACGAAACAAATTCTAACACATCAACATCTGTGCCCTTTTATTGATCGATACGGGAAAGTGTTTAGAAGAGAAACTTTGATTAGCTCTCTTCAAACAGTGTAAAAGGTCTTGTTTGGTCCACTTTCTGATAAAATTTTACTCTGATTCAAAATGATTGGTTGAGCGGGTTTAAGTATATTCATTACAAATGAATCCATCATATTACAGGCAGCCACGGGTGAGAAAGAAGCATAGCAGATTTCCACCTGAGGCATGTTATGATGAAGAATGTCTTGATTTGTGAAAGCAATTAATGCATTGGAATGCCTTCACAAAGGAATCAACAAGCAAATAATGAATTTTATTGCATATTATATCCACAAGTAAATACTTTATTTTATTGTATATTGTACCTAGAAAATAATGGATTTTATTGTATATTGAATAAAGGTGCAAATAATGGATTTTGTTGCATATTTTATCTAGTAAATAATGGATTTTATTGTATCCAGTAGATAACGCATTTTCTGCATATTATATCCAGTAAATAGATCATCTGCTGCTGTTGTAAGCACACATGGCCAAGAAACAAGTCAATTTTCAGGGGAAGTAACTGTATTATGATTCAGAAGCACTTTAAATTTCTGATGTGGAAAAAGTGGAACATCACATAAAATATCTTAAACTTACTTCTGGAACTGGAAATAGTGCAGTTCTCTTTTATAAATAAAATAAAATAAAATGAGTTCAACACCACCACTCCACATCAGGCATGCCTTTATTAATAATGAAGTAACAGTGATATGACTAAAAATGATAAATATACATATAAGTGATATTTGCATTGACAGGTTCACACCTGTTACAGAGTCTCATTAAATTAATAATATTTATCTTCTTATTTTCCATACATTTAAAATAAACAGGATACTAGAGTCAAAATAATATACAATATAATGCCCTGGTCATATGAGACCTTCTGGCAAACACAAAACTCCTTAAAAAGTCTGAAAAAAAAGGCATAACACAGTCTAGAATAGTTGGCAGGTAAGCCTATTTAAAGATATCAAGTTAACTGTCAAGGACCATACGTCTATCTGAAATACAGTTGACAAGACAAAGCCAATAAAAGGCACACATGGAGGCGCTCACCAGTTATTATGTACTTTTGAAAGGTGGTGTATGGGGTGTTCAGGGAGGGATAGTACCTCTGGCGGGGTAGCAGTCGTACTCCCATGGGGTAGCTAGTCCACCTTTGGTCCCCACCTGTCACTCAACTCTCACCTGTGGCTCCCAGTAGCTGTAGCATGCGCAGTGGTCACACCACGGGCAACGGCTTCGACTGGCCGGCTAAACCAGGTTGAGGGTAGCCGTTGGGTCTCAAACCCTTGGTGATCTAGGTTTGTCTACCTAAGCATGTGAAGACTGGACCCGGTGGACTGCGTGGAGGAACCACCAGCTGGTCAATGGGCAGAAAGGTGGTTACAGCGAGCGACGTGGAATGCGACTAGGGCACAGTGAGACACCTTAGACACTGCTGGCCATCCACTGCATCCCCCCATCTCCAGCCATCTCGACTCTGTCTTGCCACTGGACCCAGATATGCGTGGACGAGAGAGTGAGGTCGACAAGTGCGCAACTCATCTTCACTGAAATCCAATTCTCACGTCATGTCTTCACCAGATCACTATCCCATTCCATCATCCTGCAAGTCCTGCGGCAACAGGGAAGTGGCAAAGCGGCAGGTGTGGATTCACTGGCAGCCATAGTAACAACCCTGCATGTAGGCGGCTCAGGCCATAGGGTCGTCTTCCTGTGACCGAAGTAGCATGGGAGTTCGGCAGCCCCCTGAGCGTCCGAGCAGCCCTCTTCAGGACTACACTGCTCGCCTCCATAGCAAGAGGAAGGGACTAGAAAAGGTGTCCTAAACATTGTCTACTTCAGCTTACCCTGGCCAGCTTACCGCGGCTGGCGGGGATCCCACTCCAGCGGTAAGAAAACAAAGAAACAGATCAAGGTGACAACTCTCACCTTAGGTGCATGGAACGTGCTCACACTCTTGGATAGTGCCGGGACTGAAAGGCCTGAAAGACGGACTGCTTTGATTGCCAGAGAGCTGAACAGGTACAAAGTCCAGATTGCAGCACTCAGCGAGACCCGATTTGCCGATGAAGGTCAACTGTCAGAGGTAAATGCAAGCTACACCTTCTTTTGGATTGGACGCAGCGAGGAAGAACATCGCAAGACTGGAGTTGGGTTTGCCATCAAGTCCAACCTGGTCAACAAGACAGTAGGCCCACCTAAAGGCATCAACGATCGTCTGATGACCGTTCGACTCCCGCTCCCAAGAAAGCGATATGCCACACTAGTCAGCGCCTACGCCCCAACACTGACAAACCCTGATGAGATCAAGGACAAGTTCTACGATGAACTGAGATCCACTATTGCTTCCGTACCCAGAACAGATAAACTCATCATCCTTGGTGACTTTAATGCCCGGGTTGGTGCAGATCACACCTCATGGGAAGGAGTGCTGGGAAAAAATGGGATTGGCAGCTGTAACAGCAATGGCCTCCTACTGCTGGAAACTTGTGCAGCGCACAAACTGCTCATCACTAACTCTAGTCTTCCGCCTACCACTTCACAACAAGATGTCATGGATGCACCCACGGTCCAAGCACTGGTATCTGCTCGACTACGTCATAGTGCGACAGAAAGACAGGCAGGACGTCAGAGTGACGAAGGCTATGTGTGGAGCCGAATGCTGGACTGACTACAGGCTGAGCATCTCCAAACTTAACATCAGGATACAGCCTCCTAGACGTCCTCAAGGAAGCAAGATGCTGAAGTGACTGAACGTCTCCAAGCTGAAAAACAATTCAGTGAAGCAGTCCCTTGCAGACAAACTAGACAACAAGCAGGAAGCCATCACTCTAGGCTCGCATGATGTAGAGTCTGATTGGGCGTCCCTTTGGGATGTTGTCTACTCCACCGCCGCCGATGTGGTAGGCCCTACCACGTGCAAGCACCAAGACTGGTTCGATGATAACGATGATCGCATTCAAGAACTGCTCGACGAAAAACACCGCACACACAGAGCGCTGCTAAATGACCCACACTCCACATCTAAGAAAGCTGCATTCGCCAATATCAGAAGAACAGTGCAGAGAGAGCTCTGACAGATGCAGAACACATGGCTGAGCAAGAAGGCGGACGAGATCCAGTCGTATGCAGACCACAATGACATGAAGAGGTTCTACGAGGAGCTCAAGACAATCTACGGTCCCACTAAATCAGGATCTTCCCCCCTCCTCAGTGCAGATGGGAACACGCTGATCACTGATAAGGAAGAGATTCTCAAGTGCTGGGCAGAACACTTCGACAGTGTCCTCAACCGTCCTTCCTCCATCAACGCTGAAGCCATCGGTCGCCTGCCCCAGATCCCAACCAACGATTCCCTCTCGGATTCGCCAAGTTTCACAGAAGTAGAGAAGGCAATTAAAAGTCTATCCAGTGGCAAAGCCCCGGGTTCTGACTCCATCCCTGCGGAAGTCTACGCAGCTGGTAGTCCCCGACTGACGCAGAAGCTTACTGACCTCTTCCAGTCTGTGTAGAACCAGGAGAAGATTCTGCCTGAGTTCAAAGACGCCTCTATTGTCCACCTCTACAAGTGGAAGGGGAACCGTCAAGCATGCGACAACCACCGTGGCATCTCCCTATTATCCATCGCAGGGAAGATACTGGCCAGAATTCTGCTAAATCGTCTGACCATCCACTTGGAGCAAGGCTTGCTACCAGAGAGTCAGTGCGGCTTCAGGCAGGATCGGGGCACCGTAGACATGATCTTTGCAACCAGGCAACTCCAGGAGAAATGCCAAAAGCAGAATGTCAGCCTCTACACCACTTTTGTGGACCTCACAAAGGCTTTTGACACTGTGAGTCGTGAAGGTCTGTGGAGGATCATGGCAAAGTTCGGATGCCCTGAGAAATTCATCACCATGGTCAGAATATTCCACGATGGCATGCTCGCCAGAGTACAGGATGATGGAGAGTTCTCCCTGCCCTTTCCAGTGACAAACGGTGTCAAGCAGGGCTGCGTTCTTGCCCCGACCCTGTTCAGCATGATGTTCACAGCGATGCTAACCGATGCATTCCGTGAGGGTGACATTGGCATCGACATCCGGTTCAGGACTGATGGGAACATCTTCAACCTCAGAAGACTGCAGGCTAAGATAAAAGTCCAGGAAGACACCATCCGCGACTTCCTCTTTGCTGACGACTGCGCTTTGAATGCTGGTACTCAGTCTGACATGCAAGAAAGTATGGATCGGTTCTCCAAAGACTTTGGACTCACAATAAGTATGAAGAAGACCGAAATCATGTACCAGCCTGCACCCTCAGTCCCCTACACCGAACCCAGCATTACCGTCGATGGCCAGAAGCTCGCTGTTGCTGACAAGTTCGTCTACCTTGGCAGCACCTTGTCACGCACAGTCTCCATCGATAAAGAGGTCACTCTCAGTATTGCTTGTGCAAGTGCAGCCTTTGGCAGACTTCACAATACTGTGTGGAACAGAAGAGGAATCAGCCTGCAAACCAAGCTCAAGGTGTACCGCGCAGTAGTACTGCCCTCCCTCTTGTACGCCTGTGAGACATGGACGGTGTACAGTCACCATGCAAAACAGCTGAACTCCTTCCACATGCACTTCCTCAGAAAACTGCTCCACATCAAATGGCAGGACAAGACTCCTGACACAGAAGTCCTCCAGGAGCAGAGATGACAAGCGTATGCCATGCTCAGAAGGTTACAACTCCGCTGGGCTGGTCATGTCTGCCGTATGCCTGATGAGCGCCTCCCAAAGAGACTGTTCTATGGGGAACTCGCTGAAGGCAAGTGTTCCCGAGGAGGCCAAAAGAAATGGTTCAAGAACACGCTCAAAGCCTCCATGAAGTCCTGTCGCACTGACCCAGACATCTGGGAGCAGCTTGCCGAAGACCGCGCTGCCTGACATCACCAGATCAACTCAGGCGCAGCTGCATTTGAAGAGCACCGGATCAACGAGGCCAAGCAGAAACACCAGCAGAGGAAGAGCAGAGCCAGCGCCAACCTTCAGTCCATCCAGCCCCCGGCAATTCTCTGTCCTCATTGCCCTAGACTCTTCAGAGTGCAGATTGGCCTCACCAGCCGTCTGCGCACTCACAGACCAGCCAAGATCTGAAGTCATGGTCGTCTTCGAGACCGAAGGACGAAAATCATCATCACTTTTGAAAGAGTGATGTATGTAAGGTGAAGTTGTTTGCATTTAAAACATGCACACTGGAGAGAATGTTGGCATACTTTTATAACTGACATTTCTTTGGATATTGTACTTTTGGAAATTGTAAATGATCTTAGCACACTGCTAACTAAAATGACTGCTCCCTTGTGCTCCAAAAATCAGCCTGAATTTGTCTAAAGTACACTATCCTTAGCAGCTATTAAAATAGGGAAAATGAATTTTGCCAGACTGGACAATACCAGCTTCTGAAAGTGCAATGAATGAATTACCAAATATATAAAATGTAAAAAAAGTTATCGGCTCTTTTTTTTTTGCAATTTACCTCTGAAGTTCAGGAAGTGAAAATGACCAAGTGGAGCTAGCACTTTTTGAAAGGTGCACATCTGGAGTAAGGCCAAGCTGTATACTCTATAACCCATATTACACACATCAATCATACACCAAAATAAAGGGAATTAAAGGTTCTTTGAACAACACCTAAGATATACAAGGTCTTTTTTAAATAGCCAGTGTAACTAGTGAGGAAACCCAGAGGAAGTCTTTTTCTTTAAAATTCTAACCTTATGCAAAATACGAAACTGTAAAGTGCCACGTATAGGTTTTATCAAAAAAAGTGATCTCCCCTTGATGTACAGCGGCCATGGCAAAACCCAAAAAGGTGGCACTCACCAGTTTTGTATTTTGCATAGGATTGGAATCATAAAGAAAAAGATTTTCCCTGGATTTCCTCACTACTATCTACTTACAAAGGACCTTCTATATCTTAGGTATTGTTCAAAGAACCTTTAATTCCCTTTATTTTGGTATATGATTGATTGGTGTAATATGGGTTATATGGGCTTGGCCTTACTTCAAATATGCACCTATCAAAAAAACTGCTAGCTCTGCTTGTTCATTTTTACTTCCTGGACTTCAGAGGTAAAATGTAAAAAAAAGAGCTAATAACTTTTTTTACATTTTATATATTTGGTAATTCATTCATTGCACTTTCAGAAGCTGGTATTGTCTAGTCTGGCAAAATTCATTTTCCCTATTTTAATAGCTGCTAAAGAAAGTGTTCTTTAGACTAATTCAGGCTGATTTTTTGAGAACAAGGGAGCAGTCATTTTAGTTAGCTCTGTGCTTAGATCACTTACAATTTACACAAGTACAATATCCAATTTCAGCCATAGTACATGAAAGTAACATTGAGCTATACCAACATTCTCTCCATTGTGCAAGTTGCAAATGTAAACAACTTTATACACACCACTCTCTCAGAAGTTCATAATATATGTAGAGTGCCCCCAAGAGGCAAATTTAGTCCTTATAAGCTAGAGTGATCTCCCCTTGATATACAACTGACAAGACAAAACCCATAAAAGTCACTTCTAAATCTTACGAGCTAGATGTACCACCAAAATGCATCAGAATATCTAAATGATTCCTGAGCTATGCCTGTTGTAATGATATACTGTAGTCTACTTGAAACAGTGATACCAAATTAGACCTGAACAAAAATAAAAATTTTCATTGTCAAATCACCTACCAAATATGTGCAAGGGTTGTAGAGCCACACTAATTACAAGCAACATCCAATGTGAAGATATGAAGTCACTGTTAAAGGCCATTACTCATTACAAAGTAACTGATGATTCAAAATACATAAAGGCCCATCTAAGTCTATGAGACAATGTAAACAAATTTGCATTAGAATATAATGAATGGAAAAGGAGAAATAAGGCTGTTAAAATTGGAACTGAGACACTGAAAGACAAATCTAAAATTAAAAGGCAATTCACCCAGCACATGGCATCTAATTATGTAAAACTATTACAGAACTGTGGCTGTTACAATAAAGTGTGGATATATGGACAGACATACTGACAGATGGACACATCTTCATGTAAGGCCCTATTACCAAGTATTTCTTTTTTTTTCTCTTCAAAGTACATAGATAAAAAAAAGGAAGCCCTTGAAGTGACATATTTAAATTTTACATCTAAGCAGACTGCTGGTCTTGCAAAAAATGTATTAAAAGGATTAGGAAAAAAGGTTCACAGAGAGAGAGAGAGAGAGAGAGAGAGATAGAGAGAGAGAGAGAGGGAGAGAAGAGAGAGAGAGAGAATATAAGAAATTAAACATCATAAAAGTGTATGAATTTGATAAATTTGAATTTATCTGATATGTCTGAAACATAGAACTATGATTGCATGGGTCTAGAATGCAATAGAAAGTCCATAAAGATGTCAGCCAGTCTGTATACAGTGAATTTACTCAAGTTAATAAACGTTCAACTTGATATGATTAATGACTGGAAGAAAATATATGGAGTATTAAATGAAACTACATCATCATGCACATCATGGTTAATGAGTTAAAAGTGGAATTTATGGCCCCACACTGGCAAATTTTATGGTCCCATACTAGCCAACATTTATGGTCGTACACTGGCCAACCATTATGGCCACACACTGGCCACCCTTTACGGCCCCACACAGGTCAACCTTTACAGACTCAAGCTGGCCAACCTGTATAGCCTCACACTAGCCAACCTTTATGGCCACACAATGGCCAACTTTTATGGCCCCACACAGGCCAACCTTTACTGCCTCATGCTGGTCAACCTCTATGGCCACACACTGGCCAACCTTTACAGCCCCACATTAGCCAACCTTTATGGCCCCACAATGGACAAGCTTTATGGGCCTGCACTTGCTAAGCTTTATGGCCCACACTGGCCAACTTTTATAGTCTCATGCTGGCCAACCATTATGGCCACACACTGGCCAACCATTATGGCCTCATGGTGGTCAACCTTTATGGCCACACACTGGCCAACCTTTACAGCCCCATATTAGCCAACCTTTATGACCCCACAATGGACAAGCTTTATGGGCCTGCACTTGCTAAGCTTTATGGCCCACACTGGCTAACTTTTATAATCTCATGCTGGCCAACCATTATGGCCACATACTGGCCAACCCAATTTATTATTGCTCCTGAACTGGATTCTGGAGCCTCTGAGTTTGTTTTGAGCAAATCTAATCTTCATCAAATAAAATAAAAATGTTGTTTTCCTAATTAAAGTTCTGTCTTGTTCAGTTATTGATATCAATTTAGTGACCATGTTTAACATGTACAAAATAAATAACATTCTACATTGTAGGCATATTTATCAGATGGAGAAGGAGGTAATCAACGTACTGTACTGATGGAGGACACTGATCAGTGTAAATGTAAGCTCATCTACATCTAAGAACATATTTTTATCATTTAAAAATCTTTTCCTCTTGAAGAAAAGCCAAAATCCAAAGCTCATTTGGAATGCTTACCCTTAAAGGTCCCCCAGCATGCCAGAAGAAGATTTCATCAGAGAGATGGCGATGCCAGGACACAAAGCTGGGACTGACAAGCAGGTAGTGAATACTGGTACCTGTGGCTCTTACACCATCGTGTCTGCCAATAATAATAATAATACTTATATATATATATATATATATATATATATATATATATATAATGATGTATATATATATATAAATATATAATGATGTATCTATATATTGAAGGGATAATCTTAATATAAAACATATTTTTGTACCAGAATATTTGAATGCTAAATAAATTGTCAAAGCAAGAAATGATGAAAATCATCCAAAACATATCTCCAAAAGGAAGTGGGTGGGTGGTGACAAGTGTAGGAGTTGCATATTGTGGAATAAGACATCTCCAGAGGAAGTATACTAAATTATAAAATGGAAAAAGGGAAGAAATCTTAAGACTGATTAACTCAACATTTTAGAGTAAGATTTAATAATAATAATAACAGAAGTTGCCCATGATACTGTTTAGGAACAAATTAACAGTTAGATGAACCTAAATTCAGATGTCACCTGCACCAAAATGGTCATTTCAACCAGGTCAGTTAGCTGAAGAAAATGATGCATGTACCAAAAAATTTGCGACAGGGGTGGGTAATAAAAGCGGGCAAAAAAATGTGTGCTTTACTGGCACAGTTACCATCTTAAATCAGTGCATATTAAATGACAAATACACCTGTAATGAAAACAGAGATTGTACAGATAATATTTGACATTATTCAGATCCATGCATTGGTATAGACATGTATGCTGTTTATATATATACATGTCTAATAGGGTATCAACATTGTGTACTAACCCATGAATCTCTTCACATACATAGAATCCACAATACAAGTAGTTCCACCAAAAATATGCACACACACAGATTTAAAAAAAATATATTCAATGGTTTTTGGACTGATCATTATGTGTCTGAATCCAATAGAAAAAATAGCAAAATTACATAAGGAATGATGAAGCACATTTACTTTTCAGTATGTCCTATGGTCAATAAATGGTGTCTCTATAAATTTCATACTGATAAGTTTTCTCATCCACAAATCATATTCCTTTATTGTGTTTTGAAACACTGATTGATTTTCAGCTGACTTCTGTTATTGTCATTTTTGTACTTTGCAAAGTCAATCATATTCATCAACTGAAGAATTAGAACACAATCAATATCTTACATCTCCATCCATCTTCTTCTCTTTAACATAAAAAGCTTTAAGTTTTTATATATCCCATTATCCATACCAAATGTCCACTAATTAACACTTTTACAACCATTAGTTTGAATGATTACAGCAAGAATAACTGTCAGTCAACAATGGGGGCATTTTTGTAGGAAATGGATGACATCATTCACTGGTCAACTGATTTCATCTAACAACACAGCCAAGCCATTCCAACATGTTGGTGGCTTTTGTCTTTTGGTGTTTCATCAATCATTGCCCCATAACTTTATTGAGTTTTAGCTTGGCAAATTACTTTCATGATCAGCAATGTAATTAAATTAAGTGATTTATAAATTCAGGTGAGAATCTTTTATCAACCACCACACCATTTGTTGCTTGGCTGTGTATGCAGTTTATAGAACAAACATATGTCGGATATTGTTTTAACAATGATTGTATACAGAATGCATTGACCACTCTGGTGGCCTAGTGGTAGGAGCATCTGCCTTGGATGAGGGAGGTCGCAGGTCCGAACCCCGCTGAGTCATATGAACGACTTATAAAAATGGTATTAACAGCTGTCTCACTTGGTGCTCAGCATTAAGAGGTTAGTGTTAGGACTGGTCAGCCTGATTTCAGGATAATGTGACTGGGTGGGACATCATGCTACATGTCTGTGGTATGATGCCTCAGTGCTAGACATCACTATAAACTGCCACTGCAGACATGGTAGCAATATGATGGAAAAATTGTTAAAGCTGTGTTAAAATCCAAATCACACCCACACACAACATAATGTATTGAAGACAGACAAAAAGAAAACTTAATGGCTTCATTGTTCATGGGTCAGTAATAATATGATTAAGACTTATGAGCTCACAACTTTCAGCAATAAACCAAGATCACAGTTCTCAAAGGCCCAGCCATTGGTTCAGATACTCATATTCCCAATGTTTATTTTGGCACAAAACTTTAAGAAATTAGTTAAATTTTAATATTATAGGTGCCATGCCACAACAGTTTTATATTCAAATTCATATGTGATGTCTTCCCCAAAATAATAATAAACTTTTAACAAATTATTTCTCACACTTTTAAGAAGAATTCTTTTTCCATGCACTAGAATAATATGGGTGTTTTTTGAAATTTCAGGAGCCATGCCATGATCATCTTATATTCAAAATCATACATGATCTCTTCCTCAAAATGATAATAAACTTCTTGCACATTATTGTGCATACTTATAAGAAAAAAATTTTGTGTAAGAGAAAAATACCTGTACAGCCTATGAAATTTTTGGAGCCAGAACACAACTGTGTTATATCTGAATTTGTGTTATAACGGATCACAATGAGTGTGTGTGTGTATATATATATATATGTATATTGTGTGTGTGTGTGTGTGTGTGTGTGCAGTATTTAGCTAACAACTGAATTATTATTTATTCATGTAAACTGCGCTAAAAAGTATTGGCCCAAGGTGACTAATTGACTTTACTGATTTACAATTATTTGTCCCAATATCATGGTGATAGACTGGCTCCCTACTGTTTTTTTTTGTCAAGGAAAGGAGACTCAGCATAATACATACTTAGCTAAAATAATGTATGTACGTATGTATGTATCAATCTACGTGTGTGTGTGTGTTGCACAGCACGTCCCTATAAGATTAAATGGCACATCACAAATCTAGTGTCATATTGCCAAAAATATAGAAGAGAGTTTACAAAATTTTTAAATCTTTGTGACGATCAACCCTTCCAAATAAAAATAAACATATAAACTTATAATACAAAATATAAAAGGCAAAAATTCTAATCAAGGTATGCAAAAATAAAATATAAAGGTAAAAGAAAAAATGCTTGAAATATAGGCTTACAATACAATATGCAAAATATAGCAATGAGAAAGTTAAGTTTTTGTTTATGTCTTTGGAGTAAGACTTTAGAATAAAACAAAAGTCCTGCGATACTGCGGAAACAAATTTCCATGAATTCAAATTAATATCATTTCTTCTTCTAATATCTGAGCATTGAAACTATCTATGACATTCTTGAGCAATAAGGCTTTCAAATCAGCCAATGCTGTGGCCATATTGGAAGTAAAATTGTCACCAATTTTATTAGGACAAACTAGACACCACCATCCACTCATGAGAGTCATGGTGTCTCTTGTGGCAGCCATATTAGATGTAAGATTGGCACCATTTATATTCTGGATCAACTAGATAACATAAGAAGTCTTTGGTGAAAACCTTACATCAATATGTCAGTTCTAGATGGGTAGTGATCTCTAGACTTTCAAGATGGCCCCCATGGTGGCCATACTGGATGTAAGGTCAGCATCATTCTTATTTGGGACCAACCAGACACCATAAGAATTATGGTGAAAATCCCTTGTTCATATAAATTTCCATCTAGGATTAGCAATAACAAGATTTTTAAGACAGCTGCCATATTAGAAGTCAAGTCAGCATTATTTTCATTTACAAGCAACTAGATATCATAATTAGTCTCCTGTGAAAACCCCGTGTTTAGAAGGAGTAGTGGAAACAAGATTTTCAGGGTGACTCCCATGGTGGGCATATTGGATGTCATATCGGCACACTTTCATTCAGGACCATCTAGACATCACAAGAAGTCTTCTGATAAAAACCTAATGTTGATATGCCTTTCCATCCAGCATGATTACCAATAACATGATTTTCAGGGTGACTCTCATGGTGGGCATATTGGATGTCATATCGGCACACTCTTCATTCAGGACCATCCAGACATCACAAGAAATCTTCTGATAAAAACCTAATGTTGATATGCCTTTCCATCCAGCATGATTACCAATAACATGATTTTCAGGGTGACTCTCATGGTGGGCATATTGGATGTCATATCGGCACACTTTTCATTCAGGACCATCCAGACATCACAAGAAGTCTTCTGATAAAAACCTAATGTTGATATGCCTTGCCATCCAGCATGATTACCAATAACATGATTTTCAAGACT
Organism: Megalonaias nervosa; assembly: GCA_016617855.1. Classification (NCBI taxonomy): domain Eukaryota; kingdom Metazoa; phylum Mollusca; class Bivalvia; order Unionida; family Unionidae; genus Megalonaias; species Megalonaias nervosa. The sequence goes on along the minus strand of JAECUM010015728.1, from coordinate 8,780 downwards.
GCTACTGTAGCATCCATATTGGATGTCTGATTAAAACCAGTTTCATTTAGCACAAACCAGATGCAGTAGATTTTCAAGATGGACACTTTCATGTTGGATATCTGGGTGGTAGCGTTTTAATCCAGGACCAACTAGACATCACATGAGGTCATCTGGTAAAAATCCCATGTCAATATAATGTTCTGTTCATCAGGATTAACAGTAACAAAATTGGCAAAGGCAGCCAAATTGGATTTTGGATCAGTATTCATGAGAACCAACAGGACATAAAAAGGTCTTTCAGCAAAAACACTATGTTGATATGACCCTCCATTCTGGAGAAGTAGCAATGACAAGATTTTCAAGATGGCTGCAGTATTGGACATCTGAACAGCAATGTCTTCATTTAGGACTAATTAGATCTTGGAAGAATATGTGTATAAAGCTTCATGGAAATCCTCCATGTGGTTTAACAAGCTTGGGCCAACTGACAGAAGATGGACAACATCATTACAGACAAAAGGCCTTCTCGTAAGCCCTTCTATTTCATGACTAGTGCTGCTAATTCAATAAGGACTCTGTATGAATAAATCATTGTAATATATAAGAAATCTAATTCTGGTATAACCTAAAGCAATTCAAAGAGGCATACAAAACCTGTCTGTCATTGTGTTTCAATTTTTAAAGTTTTCTATAAAAAATATATCAAACTATTATTTTAAAATGCAACATTTCCTTTACAATTATATATTTTTCAAATATATGTTGTTATATGTAGGCTCGTACAAAAGTAACAATAGAAAAGAGTGAAGCCAACAAGCTTTGCAAATTTTAACAAAATAATTTATTTCCCTAGAAAACAAGGAAAAAATATGAAATAGGACTTACGGTTTGTGAATATAATCCAAAAATTAATCCTAGAATTGAAAAATATAAGTCCTGTCACTAAACAGTTCTAATTTGAATCCAGGTTTGAATCTCCATGAAGTTCCAATATGGAAGGCGATGACATCAGATGAGGTCATTGTACTGATGGCAACAGTTCCTCGTTAAATCACAATTTATAATATTCTGTTTAGAATTCCATAATAAATTTCCACTAATTGTCTTTGTCCAGAATTTTTATAAAGAAAAGCACTTGTTTTGTTTTTTCAGAGAATATGAATTATTAAATCCCAAAAAATAAACTTCAGAACAAACTGGCATCAACATCAAAAACCTCTTGAGCTCTCAAGGTTTAAGATTAGACTGAATAGGTCTACTAGCAAATGGCTGTTTTAACCCATGATTTTAGATGACATGGTGGCTCACGTGACAGGGCTACATGATCACTAATTTGAACAGCGCAGTAAAAAAAAATTGCCAATTATCACGTAGGCAAGAATAGCCCTATCTAAAAATCAGATTCCCACACTGAAAATAAATTAAAAAAGAAAGGCTATTTACAACTCAGCTAACATGTGGGCTGAACATGACCTTGGTAATAGCCAATCGTTTTCATTCAATGTTTACAAATGTCTCAACCAAGGTGAGCTAAAAATAGTGATAAAGCAACCGTTACGTTCTAATCAGGTCAAGTGAATTTTCCTAAAAGAGGTTCAAATCCAATGAAAATTATCATTACAATAAAATGTAATGAAACAAAATTAAAAAAAAAAAAGAATTTAAAACTAACACACAAGGAATTTAATTACATATTCGTAACAATATATTGCTATGTACTGGTATATTCCATAACCCAAACATTTGTAAAACCTTCTTAAGACTACAAAATCATTCACTGTGCATTGGACAGTGTATGAAGATTTGATATCTAGGTCAAGAAAGACTTTGACTGAATAGGCATCGGGATGATTGACTGTAGGACAGTGAGGTCAATCTGTAAACTTCGGCAGTGTGAAGTCTGATTTGAGACAAGTGTGACAGAGCTGAGTTTGCATGTGGACAAGTTCTCTCAGTGCCACATCATGTCTAGAATACTCATTTCAGAAAAAAATTTGATTCTGTCGCAAATACCTTTCCATGTAGTCCAACTCTGAAAACAGCCTGTTTGCAGCATAGTTCTACACACTGCTGAACCAGTTCCTCTTATCCAAGTACATTTCCTTTCACACTTAATATCAAACATCAAAACAGGTTGATCTCAAAACTGAGTTATTTGATAATGTTAATTTATAACTCTCTTATTTAATAACCACTCCAGTGGCATAAGTGGTTAGAGCATGTGCCTCGGATGTTGGAGGTTGCGGGTTCAAACCCTGGCCAAGTTATATCAAAGACTTATAAAAATGGTATTAGCAACTGCTTCGCTTGGTGCTCAGCATTAAGAAGTTAGTGCTAGGACTGGTTGGCCTGGTGTCATGATAATGTGAATGGGTGGTACAAGATGCTAAATGTCTGCGACATGATGTCACAGTGCTAGACATCACTACAGAAATTGCCACACTGCAGGCATCATAGCAATATGACTGAAAACGTTTTAAAGCTATGCGAAAAATCCAAATCACACACACACATGCTTATTTAATTCTTAAAGTGTGTAATTATTAAGCTGTCCACAATATATATATATATATATATATATATATATATATATATGAAATGTAATTATCTCACCTTATACTAGTATGCTATCCCCTTATACTAGTGTCATGGTGCATTAGCAAACTCAGTATGTACTTCCCCTTGCAAAACAAGATGAAACCAGGTCTGAATTTTCATTAATCATTTATATGTTGATATAATTTACTGCTGTGCAGACTTATTCTCAAACAACTGATGGTAGAAATAAAACAGAATTAATTAAAAAAAATTTATAAATCTAAGCTTTGTAAAGGCCATGACAAGTTACAGGTACAACATGGCAAATCTAAAATTGTTTGACATATTAGTTGGATATTAAAATGCTACCCACTACAGCATGAGAATGCATACTCAAGTACACCTGTACTGAATATAATGTTAATTTTCTGCCTGGTAAAACAAAATCAATCAGTATTTGCATCCTGTACAGTTTTGTCACATAGACTTAACTACATATTATACTGCTTCTCAATTCCTTCTAATTTTAACTTTAGTCCCAGATGCCAGAATGTAGCACTTTTGTGTCGAACTTAAGTTCAGGGATTTTTCAGTACAGCGATGAAACTTTCATGAAAAATATGGATGTGATTTTATTTTATTCCATGTGCAAGATAATTATAGCATTTTATAATGAGAGGCTTATTAAACATTAATTAAATAAATAATTAATATAACTGAATAAATATTATTTTTCTCTTTCTCTTTACACTTTTTCTTATTATAATAACTCTTACTGTCACTGAAATTCCATCTGCTTATATATATATATATATATATATATATATATATATATCTTTATAATAAGAATTGTTCCTCAAATATATATTTCTACGAACTGCAATTTTTTTATGTTTTTCTAGTGTTGGTGTTGTAACTAATTTGGTTCTGAAACACGTTTGTATTTATTCTGTGCTGCTGTTTTATCTGGGTCTCTGTTAGAATTCGATCTTATTTTGGTTAATGTTAGAAACACAGAACATCTGCATATTTTATTGTAGAAAGAGGGCCCGATCATTACAAAAGACTTTTATAAGCTTTCCTTTTCTGCTCGCTCCAGTGGCGTAAGTGTTTAGAGTGTCCGCCTTGGATGTGGCAGGTTGCGGGTTTGAGCCCTGACCGAGTCATACCAAAGACTTATTAAAATGCTACTAGCAGTTACCTCGCATGGCGCTCAGCTTTAAAAGGTTAGTGTTAGGACTGCTCAGCCTGGTGTCATGATAAAGTGACTGGGCGGGACATGATGCTACATGTCTGCAGCATGATGCACCAATCCTATGCATCACAATAAACTAACACACTGCAGACATCGTAGCGATATGCCTATGAAAATGTGAAAGCTAAGTTAAAAATCCAAATCACTCACACATATACATCTTTTCTGCTATGCAAAACCCAACCATCGCCCCCCGACTTAAAATAACCGTGAGCCTGTAAGGTTTTTCTTGAAAGAGCAGTTTACGTTGCGCATGTGTTAACTGAAATCGAATTTCCACCTAGGCTAATTGGAATATATGCTGAAGCTAAATAATTAGAACAATATATAGGTTTACCCACGACGACAGATCACGGAAAAAGATGTCGCCTATTCAGCAAAAACTGGTTGGACGCCAGTATTTCACATGGTAATCATAATCATGTATATAAATTGAGATTGGGCTGAAAAGTACTTTGTATCATTCAAGAATTTCACATTTCGGTCTCCCTTCCATAGTTCTATAAAGGCACCTCCCTCAGGATGTGGCTGTAAATTCAGTGATTCCTTCAGGCGCTCTATTTCATGCTCTGCCATATTGTTTACCTACGAGAGGGAGTGTGCGGTTAAAAGGAAAACAACTTAGAATAAGTGATTTCTTGATGAAGTTCATATAATAATTCATAATTTCAACTTGTTGCGCTCTTCTCGTGAAATGGAATGGTCAGGTTTTCTGCGTTTATGAAGTTGGAAACCACTTCATGACTGCCATTTCTAGCACATATCACAGACGCGCACCCACAAAGTTCTATTGCGGAACAATTTACGTGGCAAATAAGCATCTAACATGGTCGTATTGCGCCAAAACGTGTTTGTGACATTTCAAAATGTAAATCGAGATAATAGTCAACAGCATAGTAGGATGATATTTGATATCTTTGGAGTGACTGAAATTTCGTCGCGGTTAAACGGTCATCAGGAGTCTCCTGAAGAAAATCGGCCTGACTTTGCAACAGACACTCCTCCTTATATTGCACGTGCGTTATCACAATTTATGGTCATACATGGATCGGCATCAAAATGTCTACACCGGTTTGCATATTTTCCAACAAGACTTTCGTAAATTGTACCTGATTTATTAGTTTTCATTAGAACACTTGGAGTTGTTCAGGGAATCCAATCTTGATATGTATTTTCATGCACGTGTAACTCCCGCTGGTGCTAATTACAGATGTTATGATGTGATACTTTCTGACAATACTCTGTTATTTGAGGGTACTTGTGGCTCAGTGCGGATCGTTGATGCACCTGTGGAAAATACATAATTAAACGTACGGATTACATTGTTAAATAATAACGTCCTATCATTGAAGGCCGGTCTTAGTTAAAATCAACTTGCGAAAACAGTAAACGCAATTTTAAAAATGATTGTGGGGTCACGTTGACTCTTTCTTTAACAGAATTGACTGCAAATGTCCCGTGCGGTTGACCCAAACACAACTCGCTCGGCTTAATACGGCCAAACACACTAACACCTCGGTGACACGTAAGTTATCCAAGTCAGAGGTGAGGCAAAATACAAAATTCTGGTGGAATATTTCCATTTCCTTGCAGCGATTCCAGCGTTGTTAGCAGCAGCGGATCTAGCGGTTGCAAAAGCTGCGGCATTAGGGCGGTACGAACCACATCAGGGAATGGCGTTGAATAAGGCTATTGGCAGTCGCATAGTTCATGGTCAACCTGGTAGGTCTATAGAAAAAAAAAAAAAAAAGAGGAAAATAGTCTTCGATTACCAGGAACGAGTCGTCGAATACCATCGGGCAGAGGTCTTCGATTACCAGGTACAGCAGGCAGAAGATCACACCGTTGACCAATCTTGATTTACTCGCGATGGCAAAAGCAGTCAAGCATATTTTCGTGGCGTCTTTATGAGAAATGAACTTGCATCGATGGTGCCACACACACATAAAACCAGTATTATCAGCTTGGACTTGACTACAGGACCTGACACTCATTGGGTTACATACATGGTGACACCGCGACATCGTTTATATTTTGACTCGTATGGACTTGCACCACGAGTTGAAGTTGTTAATTATTTAACGAAGGGCACTAGCGTCGTACACGGACGACAACCACAGTTTTATTGAACTATACCAGTACAGACACGGTGAGATTGTCCCATATGTGGTCATCAGTTATTGAAGCGTTGCATGTACTTGAACATTCAGGAACTCCGCAAAGCACTTGCTGATTTCATATTAATATACGCTTAATATTATACAAATGTTTATTAACATTTAAGGACGTTACTCTGCTCAACGACAGAGTGCTAATGTGGATCAAAGCAACTTTACGACCAAAGCGGACTTGGCTGAGCCTACCAGTAAGGTTATTAACGTTGACTCTGGTGACCTTGTTATTTGTGGAGATCACACTGGTAAACTTGAAACATCTAATGTTGACATTCAAGATATTATTTTCAAGGTAAAAGGCGCTGTCGCAAAAACCTGGTTGAAGTCACTGAAAACGACTGAATCAGAGACGCTGGTGTGTCAGTTGCTTATATCAAAGAGTATATTGATGATACTAATGCTACAAAAAAAAAAAAAAAAAAAAAAAAAAAAAACGTGGATGTACAAATACAACTGATGGTGGTAAAATAACTGGTCGTATTGTTTTTGACGATGAAAATGGTTTAGATAAACATAACTCTAGCATCTTAACAACGCGCGAGTCTGGATCGTTTTCATTTATTATATCCGGTTGTTATGGTGGATGGAGTCAATTAACAACATTAAAAACAAATTTAAATCTGGTGAACGAATAATACGTAACACACCTACAAAACTACAAATGGTACTAAATCTTTTGTATTTACATCAGCGGTATAATTCTTAGCTAAAGATGAAACTGAAGCATTTTACATTTAGCCGGCCGGTTTCTTAACCGCCTTTGTTCTTTGTGTTTAAGATTGGTTTTATTATTATTATATACGTAATGGATTCCGACCGCGGTACTGAGGTCGCGGAAATTACCGACAGAGTGTAAGACCAATTATCAGCGGAAGCTAAAATTGATGATTTTGTCCCACTCAGGGCCGGATTAAGGACTTTGGGGGCCCTGGGCACAGCCAACACAGGGGCCCATAGCTATCCTGCTTTATCCGTAGATATGGTTACAGTGCTATTAACAACACTGCCTGTGAAATCAGAGGATAATATACGGGGCCCCTTGAGCCTCGTGGGCCCAGCCTGTGAAATCAGAGGATAATATACGGGGCCCCTTGAGCCTCGGGGGCCCTGGGCACGTTGACCACTTTGCCCTGTGGGTAATCCGGCCCTGGTCCCACTTGTTGACAAATATCTGCGTCAGACTGGTGTTTCCACACCATCGTATATACTCAAATATAATGATTTTAAGCGCCAAATACAAACTGATAGTTGGAATCACTCTTATGTACCACTACCAAATCGAGGCCAGCTTGAAATCATCGTATCAACAAAGGAAAATGCTCAGCCGGTGACCGCAGCACCACGTAAACCACCCCCACCCCCGAAAAAAGCAACAAACAACACTGAGGGATTGTTTCGACAACGGCGAAGTGCTATTCACCGCTGTGTCAACCCCAGTTACGTTCATCAACGAATATTTTACACTTTCATTGACTCACTTGAGAAAAGAAAAATCTCAACTGTTATTGAACAAAGTTGCACTTGTTCGGTAACAGTTATTGGGCAAAGATGATCGTTAGATGTACCAAGAATAGGCTTTTAAAACCCAAACTCGACCACTTTAGAAACCCCGCACTGTCAGAACTTGAATATTCGTCAAGAAGAAGTTTTGTATAGTTGTATGACAGCTATACCAGTAAAAAAAAGAAAAGCAATGCTAGAAGTGCGTGTGTGTATTGCACCTGGACGTGATGAGTCAGGACAGTGTCTGTTTGTCATGAAATTATACTACGCAATTGTATTATTAAGAGAAGAAGCATGATGGACCGTCAATACTACCGGCATGAAAAAAATGATCGAAGCGGAACAACAGCTGCGAGATGAAATCACCATGAGAACCGCGTTGATAATGAAACACAAAAGCGGGTGTTCGGTCGTTTATGCTATTTGTAGTCTTCCTTTGGCAACAACTGTTGGTCTTGGTGTGGCTGGAATCGCAACCACAACAACTATCTTCGATGTACCAATCAGAATTATTGTCGGGCTATATCGATAGTAACCGGTGTCTTTGGTGTTGTTAGCCAATTAATTTCGATACGATTACATTCACGAATAAGTTTCCATTCAGAAGTGCTTGCAGCTATACAAAGCAGTCTCAACACAATTAGTAACCTGTATTCAGTGGCTATCAAGGATACAATAATTAGCTAGGCCGAATTCTCGAGTCTTCTGGCGGAGGTGGAAAATCTCTGACAAAGCCGGGCACAGATAAGAACCCTTGCGGTTGCGGATTTACAGGCAATACAAGTCGAGTAAAACAATCATCACTTTAGTGGATTAATCATCCACTGGTTGCACATAGGATATTGCGGTTGTGGCGATTATTAGGACCCGAAAAATCATAAAGGGGCAAAATCCGTGTTATGACACTGTTCCGAGTCACCAATTTATTAAAGTCTGAATATCCCTCCCGTTTGTTTGTAACCCACTACCGATTTTTTAAAAAAAGAAAAAGATGCACATAACTTAATCATTTATTGATTTATAATTACAACCCTGATCATCCCCTAACACCGTCATCGTCTGTGCGTACATTCCAAACGGAAGTTTTCAGTGCAAAAGACGATCCTGCTCGCCAGTCATTTCCAGTTCCTGGACAAGTCCATTTTCAGCGAAGGGGTATATTTACGTCTGCACAAGTATGTACATAGAAGGATAATACTACGTCGTCTCCTTCAGATATTTACAATGTCCAATCAAGCAAAGAAAAAAAAATAAAAAAATAAAAAAAATTAAAAAAAAAAAAAAAAAAAATTACAACTACAAATTTGCCTTTCACGTGGATTTAACAA
>JAECUM010015727.1:0-34878 GCA_016617855.1 Megalonaias nervosa | reverse complement strand
TAGGTTGATATTTAAACCATGTTTTGTCTAGAAGGTGGGATGGAAGAGTATACCACATTGTAACAGCAATATAAACGGAACTGTCTGCATTATAGTACGTTACTGGGCATTTATAGACTCATTTGACATTTGGAAAATTCTCACAAGGCTATATTCCAGCCTATGTAACAACTACTGTGATTTTTTTGTGATAGTCACTATTTCCCTATGTCCATTTTGCTACTGAGTGGAAAGACTGCCACCACATTGTTAATAATAATAGTAAAATAAAGTGGTCCTGGAGTATGGAAAATTCCCTAAATCACAACCAATCAGTAATGGGATTACTGAGCAAAGATTTTATGGCTTGTTTGGGCCAATCAGATTGACAGAGGGTAATTTGGCAATGTGTTGGCATATCAAAAATAATAAACTGCAAACACTGTTTATATAGTGTACCAGCTCAGATTTACCAGTATTTTGATATAAAGATATACTTTTTCAAGTCTTTAGGTATCAGTAAATCAGGAGTTTGCAGAGAAGAATTGATCTTAGTCGTGTAGGATGAAAGTAACATAAAATTTTTAAAATTTCAGGACAGAAAATATCTCACTTTAGAGGCTGCAAGACAGAAGAAACTTGAAATAGATTGGGCTACAGACCCTGTTGTTGGTAAGTGGGGGTGGGGATGGACAAAATGGAAAAGAATGTCAGTAGTAGTCTCCCCTACATTAACTTACTGAGGCTTTATTTTCATTCTTTTGGTGCCAATCAGTATGCTTCAGACCATGAATCTAATGAACCATGGTGAAGATAATCAATGCCTGATAAATGAAGACTGCCCCCATCAGAGACCATGGTGAAGATAATCCACGCCTGATAAATGAAGACTGCCCCATCACAGACCATGAATCAAATGAACCAGGGGGAAGATAATCCGTGCCTGATGAATGAAGACAGCCCCCATCACAAACCATGAATTTAATGAACCAGGGTGAAAATAATCCATGCCTGGTGATTAAAGACAGCCCCCTTCACAGACCATGAATCTAGTGAACCAGGGTGAAGATAATCCATGCCATGTGATTGAAAGACAGCCTCCATCACAGACCATGAATGTAATGATGCATGGTGAAGATAATCCATGCCTGATGAATGAAGAGAGCCCCAATCATAAACCATGAATCTAATGATGCATGGTGAAGATAATCCATGCCTGATGAATGAAGAGAGCCCCAATCATAAACCATGAATCTAATGATACATGGTGAAGATAATTCATGCCAGATAAATGAAGAAAGTCCCATCACAGTCCATGAATCTAATGACGCATGGTGAAGATAATCCATGCCTGATGAATGATGACAGCCCCCATCAAAGGCATATCTATGAAATTAAGTAATAAAAAGTGATTTGTTGAATTACCACAATAAATAATATTAAAAAATATCTCAATTAATGTATGCCATGCTCTAAAGCAAAGGAAAGGTGTAAGTTTAAACTACAAGTTAGATGACACCAAATTATTGATGTGAATTCTCTGTGAATGGATGTACAACTAGAGATTCACCAGTGTTATACTTGAGCTCTTGACAGACAAAACTGTAATTGTTCAGACCAAAACTTAAAATTTCTTCTTACTACTAGAATTTTGAAAACTAATCATGTGTATATAATGTATGATCTGTGTATTATAATTACAGAATTCTCTAGTTCCCATGTGTATATAATGTATGATCTGTGTATTATAATTACAGAATTCTCTAGTTCCCATGTATATATAATGTATGATCTGTGTATTATAATAACATAATTCTCTAGGTCCCATGTGTATATAATGTATGATCTGTGTATTATAATTACAGAATTCTCTAGTTCCCATGTGTATATAATGTATGATCTGTGTATTATAATTACAGAATTCTCTAGTTCCCATGTATATATAATGTATGATCTGTGTATTATAATAACATAATTCTCTAGGTCCCATGTGTATATAATGTATGATCTGTGTATTATAATTACAGAATTCTCTAGTTCCCATGTGTATATAATGTATGATCTGTGTATTATAATTACATAATTCTCTAGGTCCCATGTGTATATAATGTATGATCTGTGTATTATAATTACATAATTCTCTAGGTCCCATGTATATATAATGTATGATCTGTGTATTATAATTACATAGTTCTCTAGGTCCCATGTGTATATAATGTATGATCTGTGTATTATAATAACATAGTTCTCTAGGTCCCATGTGTATATAATGTATGATCTGTGTATTATAATTACATAATTCTCTAGGTCCCATGTGTATATAATGTATGATCTGTGTATTATAATTACAATTCTCTAGGTCCCATGTGTATATAATGTATGATCTGTGTATTATAATTACATAATTCTCTAGGTCCCATGTGTATATAATGTATAAGCTGTGTATTATAATTACAATTCTATAGGTCCCATGTATATATAATGCATGATCTGTGTATTATAAATATGCAATGTTGTTGGTCCCATGTATGTATAATGCGTGATCCATGTTTTATAATTATGTAATTCTATAGGCCCCATGTGTATATGTGTGGGTTGTGTATTATAATTATGTAATTCTGTGGGTCGGTTATACATATATAATGTATGAGCTGTGTATTATAATTTCATAATTCTGTAGGTCCCATGTATATATGATGTGTTGTCTGTGTATTATAATTACATTCTTCCATAGGTCCTGTGTATATATAATGTGTGATCTGTGTATCATAATTACATAATTCCATAGGTCTCAAGTGTACATTCTGTGTGGTCCAGTGGAGCATCAGTCCCATCAAGGGACTCTTGTTTACTTTTAGTAAATTGATTAAATTTGTGAAAAGAATTTTGATTATGATCATAATTTGGTAATTCTAGTATCATGGGAACCTAACCTGGAATGGTACCCAAATCCAGCCACTTTTGATTTTGTACAGTATCAGAATGAAAAATAACTTATGGTCGGCACAACTTTATTGTTTGTTCATTAAGCCCATTTTTGTGAGGTAGGGAGAGCAACATGTGTTTGAAATATTTATGAACCTTTTAAGTAATTACAAGAGAAAAATGTGAATTAGATTGAATGCTATATTGCCATTCATATTACCGATATACACATCCAGATTCCTTGTGACTAAAATATCACCAACTATGTCTTGACTTGAGTACCATCCTTACAGTATGTTTATAATGGAACACTACATGGCATTATATACAAGTTGTTAAAATTGTTGAGTTCTGTCTTGTTTCTTTCCTATAGTGGCACCAACCTTTCTGGGTGTGAAGAAGTTCAAGAATTATGATTTGTCAAGACTGGTACCTTTCATTGACTGGAAACCTTTCTTTGACGTATGGCAGCTACGTGGAAAATACCCCAACAGGGGATACCCAAAGATATTCAATGATAAAACTGTAGGTAAGTAGTTATTCCTCTTTCATGTATAATGGGCATTTCACCCTCTTAAACTTTTAGTGTCTCTCCATGAATGTAAGAACATGTGTTACACTTGTCCACCAATCTGATTAAGTTTTGTGTCCCTCAGTGAATATGTAAGGGCATGTAGTGTTACACTTGTCCACCCATCTGGTCAATTTTTGTGTCCCTCCATGAATATGTAAGGGCATCTAGTGTTACCTTCATCCACCCATCTGGTTAATTTTTGTATCCCTCCATGAATGTGCAAGGACATGTAGTGTTACACTTGTCTACATCTGGTTAAGTTTTGTGTCCCTCCATGAATGTGTAGGGACATGTAGTGTTACCTTCATCCACCCATCTGGTAAATGTTTGCATTAGATTACTATTGAGGGATACTTGTGTTTTGTCAGTTACTACAGTGTGTGTGTGTGTGTGATTTGGATTTTTAATGTGGCTTTAAAAAAATTTCAGTCATATCACTACAATGTCTGCAGTGTGGCAGTTTATAGTGATGTCTTGCACTGGGGCATCATGTCCTGCCCAGTCAGATTATTCTGACACGAGGCTGACCAGTCCTGACACTAACCTCTTAATGCTGAGCACAGTGAGATAGCTGTTAGTATCATTTTTATAAGTCTTTGGTATGACTCAGCTGGGGTTCGAGCCCACAGTCTCCTGCATCAATTACTATAGCATTAATAGAAAGTTTTACTATAGCAGACACTCTTTATATGCCATTGCAGTTTTTACCTTATATAGAAAAGACAAAAATACTAGGTTGATTTTTTTATATAAAAAAAATGAAAATAGTGTCACTGGTGTTATTCTTTGATTCAGAATCCAGATTTCTAAGCGCTAAGCTATGTTGCTATGTGTTCACGTATTTGCCTGTAAAGATAGTTTTACCATGTCCTTAATTACAGGTGAAGCGGCCAAGCAGGTGTACAATGAAGCCCAGGTGATGCTACAAAAGATCATTAGCAGTGGAAAGCTAAAGGCTCATGGAGTGATTGCTTTCTATCAAGCCAGCAGTAACCAGGATGACATACAGGTGTATGATGAAAATGGAAAAACAAAAGGGACTTTGCATGGATTAAGACAACAGGTAAAGAATAAAATTACCATACATCTTTGTGGTTTAACTTAAAACAAAGGAGACTTTGTACAGGGAAAGAAAAAAATTACTGTCCATCTTTCTGATTTAACTTAAAACAAAAGAAACTATGTTCAGGTAAATAATAAAACTGCCGTCCATCTTTCAAATTTATAGTAAAGGCTTGTTCTGTTTTTATAACTCATGCCCAGTCTTCATTGTCACAATGATTAGATTTGAAAATATGGAAAAGTATTCTCAACATAGATCATTGACTCTATTTTACAACATAAGAGTAGAATGGTTTTCATGAAAAGCTATTAGAGATGAGTCTTTGTTACCTGGATTAATTGGGGGACATGAAAATAGTTTGAATATTTGGGACCAATGACCAGTTCCACTAAATTTCCAAGTTTTTCCATTTAAACGAGATTTTTCATTTGTTAGGCAGCATTTTGATTTTCATGAAAGATATACATATTAGAATGGTCAAGAGTAACTGTACATGTTTAAATTGAACACATGAGAGGTAGACATAATGGATTAAGAGTAACTGTACAGGTTTAAAATTGTATTCATGAGAGGCTGACATATTGGATCAAAAGTAACTGTACAGGTTTAAAATTGTACACATGAGTCTTTTATTCTTGAAAACCAAGTTTAAGAATTCCTCAGATTTGAGGAAGACATTGAATTTTCCTCAGAGATAAAAATAATTAAACAATACAGTCTTTTGGATAGTGCAGGATGCAATGACTTTATTTTTAATCCTTGATATATGATTAATGTTTGTGCAGGATTCATTGTACTAAATCAAACAATAAGAAAGATTTTTAAAAATCTTGATTTAAGGCAGAAAATGGGGGATGTTTAGTGAAATGGGGGCCAGATAATCATGGCAATGACATTGGTTATGACAGAAATAAATACTCACTCTTTAGCAGAACAATTATCAGGACCTGTACACACTAATAAATTTCACCATTACAAATGGAACAATGGAGTTCTTGCACTAATATTGATTGTTCATAACATCAGTTACCTATATAAACTGACCATTACAACAACACTGCTGCATGGCATTGACTGTATGGACTGGGTGTTAATCCTTATTTTAAAGAGAGTCTGATTATCTATTTGGATTTGTGATGTACCTGTGACTCTTTTAGGCAGCCAAGTGCACAGAGCAGGTCAGGTGCTTATTGCTTTAACTAATATTTAGTATAGGAAGCTACAATTAATCTTTGTTAGTAAATGATAGAATCAGTTAGAGAATTACTGGTATAGCAAAAACACATCATCATTTATTGTTTCTCTTATCTCTCTCTCATTACATGTTGTTTACAGTGTAGCAAGAAAAAAAACTCTTTCCTAAAACAGTTGCTTGAATTAGTAGCATTACTGTCCCACCCTACCCCCTTTGCAGTACAAAAGTCAATTTTGGACTCCCTCCTTATAAAATAATTATTTGATGGGAATTTCAGGCCCACCCCAGCATTTGAGGGGGCTTACATGGGTGGTTGCTAGGTTTTGGTCTGAATCATTGCAACAAATTCGTTATAACAGTGAAATTGCTTGTGGCCATGTTGTTCATTGTAACAGGAGTAAGTTGCAATTGGAGAACTTGGGGTACATGATGGAATACTGATGAACCCAATTTTGGTATACTAAAGATCTGGATAAAGCTGAGATACAGAATCTTGGGTATACTAAAGATGTGGATAAAGCTGAGATACAGAATCTTGGGTATGCTAAAGATGTGGATAAAGCTGAGATACAGAATTTTGGGTATGTTAAAGATCTGGATAAAGCTGAGATACAGAATCTTGGGTATGCTAAAGATCTGGATAAAGCTGAGATACAGAATCTTGGGTATGCTAAAGATCGGTATAAAGCTGAGATACAGATTCTTGGGTATGCTAAAGATGTGGATAAAGCTGAGATACAGAATCTTGGGTATGCTAAAGATGTGGATAAAGCTGAGATACAGAATCTTGGGTATGCTAAAGATGTGGATAAAGCTGAGATACAGAATCTTGGGTATACTAAAGATGTGGATAAAGCTGAGATACAGAATCTTGGGTATACTAAAGATGTGGATAAAGCTGAGATACAGAATCTTGGGTATGCTAAAGATGTGGATAAAGCTGAGATACAGAATCTTGGGTATGCTGAAGATCAGGATAAAACTGAGATAAAGAATCTTGGGTATGCTAAAGATGTGGATAAAGCTGAGATACAGAATCTTGGGTATGCTAAAGATGTGGATA
The DNA here is from genome assembly GCA_016617855.1 of Megalonaias nervosa. Lineage (NCBI taxonomy): Eukaryota > Metazoa > Mollusca > Bivalvia > Unionida > Unionidae > Megalonaias > Megalonaias nervosa. The sequence continues at coordinate 28,079 of JAECUM010015727.1, read as the reverse complement.
AAGCTGAGATACAGAATCTTGGGTATGCTAAAGATCAGGATAAAGCTGAGATACAGAATCTTGGGTATGCTAAAGATCTGGATAAAGCTGAGATACAGAATCTTGGGTATACTAAAGATGTGGATAAAGCTGAGATACAGAATCTTGGGTATGCTAAAGATCTGGATAAAGCCGAGATACAGAATCTTGGGTATGCTAAAGAACTGGATAAAGCTGAGATACAGAATCTTGGGTATGCTAAAGATGTGGATAAAGCTGAGATACAGAATCTTGGGTATGCTAAAGATGTGGATAAAGCTGAGATACAGAATCTTGGGTATGCTAAAGATCTGGATAAAGCTGAGATACAGAATCTTGGGTATGCTAAAGATCTGGATAAAACTGAGATACAGAATCTTGGGTATGCTGAAGATCGGGATAAAGCTGAGATACAGAATCTTGGGTATCCTAAAGATGTGGATAAAGCTGAGATACAGAATCTTGGGTATGCTAAAGATCTGGATAAAACTGAGATACAGAATCTTGGGTATGCCAAAGATCTGGATAAAGCCGAGATATAGAATCTTGGGTATGCTAAAGATGTGGATAAAGCTGAGATGCAGACTCTTGGGTATGCTAAAGATGTGGATAAAGCTGAGATACAGAATCTTGGGTATGCTAAAGATGTGGATAAAGCTGAGATACAGAATCTTGGGTATGCTAAAGATCAGGATAAAGCTGAGATACAGAATCTTGGGTATGCTAAAGATGTGGATAAAGCTGAGATACAGAATCTTGGGTATGCTAAAGATGTGGATAAAGCTGAGATACAGAATCTTGGGTATGCTAAAGATGTGGATGAAGCTGAGATACAGAATCTTGGGTATGCTGAAGATCAGGATAAAGCTGAGATACAGAATCTTGGGTATGATAAAGATGTGGATAAAGCTGAGATACAGAATCTTGGGTATGCTAAAGATGTGGATAAAGCTGAGATACAGACTCTTGGGTATGCTAAAGATCTGGATAAAGCTGAGATACAGACTCTTGGGTATGCTAAAGATCTGGATAAAACTGAGATACAGAATCTTGGGTATGCTAAAGATCGGTATAAAGCTGAGATACAGAATCTTGGGTATTCTAAAGATGTGGATAAAGCTGAGATACAGAATCTTGGGTATGCTAAAGATCTGGATAAAGCTGAGATACGGATTCTTGGTATGCTAAAGATGTGGATAAAGCTGAGATACAGAATCTTGGGTATGCTAAAGATGTGGATAAAGCTGAGATACAGACTCTTGGGTATGCTAAAGATCTGGATAAAGCTGAGATACAGAATCTTGGGTATGCTGAAGATCGGGATAAAGCTGAGATACAGAATCTTGGGTATGCTAAAGATGTGGATAAAGCTGAGATACAGAATCTTGGGTATGCTAAAGATGTGGATAAAGCTGAGATTCAGAATCTTGGGTATGCTAAAGATGTGGATAAAGCTGAGATACAGAATCTTGGGTATGCTAAAGATGTGGATAAAGCTGAGATACAGAATATTGGGTATACTAAAGATGTGGATAAAGCTGAGATACAGAATCATGGGTATACTAAAGATCTGGATAAAGCTGAGATACAGAATCTTGGGTATACTAAAGATGTGGATAAAGCTGAGATACAGAATCTTGAGTATGCTAAAGATTTGGTTAATCAAAGCTGATGTATAGAATCTTGGGTATACTAAAGATTTTGGTAATCAAAACTGATGTACAAAATCTTGGGTATACTAAAGATTTGGGTAATCAAAGCTGATGTACAGAATCTTGGGTATACTAAAGATTTGGGTAATCAAAGTTGATGTACAGAATCTTGTATACTAAAGATTTTTGGACAATAAAAGCTGATGTACAGAATATTAGTTCAATAAATAATTGTTGAATACGAAAAAGATTCATTGAACCCAGGCAAAGCTCTTTATAGAATAATGCCAATTTAAAGTATAATGGATCACTATTAGCCTTTTTAAGTCCAGAATTGTCTATTTGAGTGCCAATTTTCTTATTGATTTTAGGATGCTTCTGGTACAGTCCAAGTATGGCCTGTATTTTTCATTGCACGTTGTAAGAAAGATATCAGCTGAAAATTTTCTATGAATAATCAGGGTTCTCATTAGATATAAAAACTTAGTCCTTTGACTCCTGATGCCATAATCTCAAGAGTCAAAACTGGTTTTTGACAGTCATGAGCTCATAATTGGAATTATTCATTATTTATGGAGCAAACTGATGTTTAAGACTTTATATCTCATGTTGAATAATGGGAAACACTTTTATGGTATTTTGTACAAAACAGATGAGTAGATAGCAAGACAGACATGGTTGTTACTGATTTTCATAAAGTCTTTCTAATTAAGTATGACTGTGTCTATATTAAGCATTATAATTTGTAACTTCTCAACACGTTCTATTTTTAACCCCTGATATGGATTTGTCAGCCTGCTCATCATATTCTGTGTTTAACTCTTTAAATAGATTTTGCTGTTGTTTTGTTTTTCCCTGCAAGCTTCTACAACATTCAGATGGTCAGGGATTTTTCAAGACGACTCAGGGCACTTTTTTAAAGATTGGAACTGGGTTTGATTGTCCAGTATCTGTATACAGTCATCACTGTTAAGAGTTCAGAAATACATCTAATATAACAAAATTATTCTATCTGGAGTACTTTGAAAGCATGACATAAATCATTGAGCATAATGTCTAGTTAATTCTTTCTGAACAACACAATAAATAATAAACCCACATTTTGAAACGTTTTGCCAATTGAAGCAAATTAATCACAAATAAAACACAATTAATAGTCCACAGACCTCCAAAAACTGACATCATGATCTGCCATAATTTCCCGTATTGTCTAATTGATCAAAATTTGATGAGCAATCAAAGAAAGTCCAATATTTGATAGAAAGTTAATTCTCCCATCCTCAATCAGAGACTTATTTATAACCCTTCATAATATGTCATCAGAGTGATGTTGATGGGCAGTTGATGTTACTGTTGATTTTATAGAATGAATAAATATTGAAATAAATTCTTGGATATTCAAGATAAAACTAACTGCAAGTCAAGAACGTAATTGGGGCCTTCTGTGTCTGTCTGATTCAATAACATTGTGTGCTGAATTTGTTAGACTATGACTTTTAATAAATGACCAGCTTCATTTTTCCCATTATACAGGTAGATCAGACTATGACTTTTAATAAATGACCAGCTTCAATTTTCCAATTATACAGGTAGGTTAGACTGTGACTTTTAATAAATGACCAGCTTCATTTTTCCCATTATACAGGTAGATCAGACTATGACTTTTAATAAATGACCAGCTTCAGTTTTCCAATTATACAGGTAGATCAGACTGTGACTTTTAATAAATGACCAGCTTCAAGTTTCTCATTATACAGGTAGATCAGACTGTGACTTTTAATAAATGACCAGCTTCAAGTTTCTCATTAGACAGGTAGATCAGACTATGAATTTTAATAAATGAAAAGCTTCAGGCTTGCCCTTTATACATACAGATTAGACTGTGAGTTTTAATAATGACTAGCTTATATATTAGACTGAGTTTTAATAATGACCAGCTTCAAGCTTGCCCTTTGTACAGGTGGATTAGACTGACTTTTCATAAATGACCAGCTTCAGGCTTGCCCATTATATAGGCAGATTAGACTGTGAGTTTTAATAAATGACCAGCTTCAAGCTTGTCCTTTATACAGGTAAATTTATAGCTGCTGAGGCCTAAAAATTAACTGTTGGTGACATCACTGATAAAGGTCTATAGCAACAACATTGTTTAAGAAAGATTCCATACTCTGCATTATATGGGAGGTTTTCTTGTTCTTTTGGTCACATTGAAAGAAAAGAATCAAACATTTGTTATTTTTATAATTAACCGATATACTGATAAAGTGATTGCTGTTTAATGATTTGTCTTTCAGGTTCAAAAGGATGCCATGGCTACAGACTCCTATGCTTGTTTATCAGACTTTGTGGCCCCAAAAGAGTCAGGCCAAAGGGATCATATTGGGTTGTTTGCGGTAACAGCTGGGGATGGAGTGGAAGAGATGTGTAAAGAGTAAGTCACATTATTGTCATAGAAATCCTTAGTTAGCAATGTTAACCTTTCAAACTTTAGAATAGATGTCCTTTAAGTGTCAGTCTTGTTTGCATAGAGTGACTTTCAGCTTTTAATATGACACTTTCATTAAAGATAATTTTTCATCATGGTCACATGACATCCTGCATCTGACAAAGGTACCATGAGAAGCAGTAACTTAAGAAGCAGATGGAATTAGCATTGACGAAGATAAAAGAAGGTGATAATAGCTGTCAGTAACAGTTTACGAACCAAATTCTTCTAGGGGAGGGATGAAAAACTATTTACCTAGCGAGGGTATTCATTTATTACTTGGCGATGACCTAGCTGGAGATAGGGTTGTGGTTAATCCACTTGTAACTAAAAATGCCTTTTTGGATCAGAAAGTTGATCCCATTGAAGAAGAATACCTTGATTTATACCCAGCTTGTGCAGTTACTAGAGCTGTGGTAATGAAAGTGCTTGAGAATGATGCTGATCAGGAAAGTATTCCTTTAGCTGACAAATGTATTGGTCAGGCTTTTGATGAGGTCACTTTTACTCCTTGTTTGGATCAGTCAAAGGGTATTTGATCAGTGATCTTCTTTTAACTACTCATTTTCTTTATCTTAATCAGGGTGACAAATGATAATCACTTGTCAAACAGGAAAAAGATTCGAGATCTCCTGTTTTGTTGCAGAGGGCTATTAGAGAAACTGAAGCCACAGAAGTACATGTTATTTTGTTAAAAATGGTGTCCTTAAGAGAAAATGGAGACCACCTGAGGTACCTGCTGGTGAAAAGTGGTCAGTGAGCTATCAGATTGTAGTTCCAAAGTCGTATAGACAGGAAATTCTTAGTCTGGCCCATGAAACTCCTTTGGCAGGTCATTTAGGGATCAGTAAGACTTACCACAAGATGTTGAATCTGTTTTTACTGGCCAAAAAGTAAAGTTAAGATCTTGTCACACTTGTGAAGTGGTAGGAAAATCAAATCAAAAGATACCCAAGGCTTATCTGCATCCTATTTCTGCATTTGATGATTCATTTGGCAGAAATGGTAGACTGTGTCAGTCCTTTACCTGAGACCAAGTCAGGCAGCCAATACTTCTTGATAATGTGTGCATCTACAAGATGCATATATCAGTCTAATCTATAAGCTGGTTTACACATGGCACAGAAAGATCTTCAATCTGAGGAGACTGTACGAGAAGAAGTTGCAGGAAGTGACTGGGATATATTTGCTGACACTGTTATCTTAACTGAATGCCAGATCTGAGTCTGACATGCAACAGAGTATGGAACATTTCTCATCAGCTTGTAAAAAATTGTGGCTCACAATCAGTATCAAAAAGACAGGTGATACGCTAACCTGCATCAGGAAAGATTCATGTAGAGCCTCCTGTCACAGTAAATGGTCAAACATTCCTGGCAGTGGACAAGTTTCCATATCGATGATGAGATCAGAACTGCTAAAGCAAATGTGGCCTTTGGCAGACTACATGCACATGTCAGAGCATAGAGGCATCAGTCTACAAACAAAACTTAAGATGGCAGGACAGACACTGATTTTTTTCACATAGGCAGACATTCCAATCATCCTTACTCTGCTGTTGAAATCAGTTGTGAAGGGCAGGCCACATCACCAGGAAGTCAGAAGAGTGACTCCCAAATAAGATCTTGAGTGAGCTGATTGAGAGAAAGCAATCTCTGGTTGGTCAAAAGAGATGCTTCAAAGATTTAAGTCCTCATCAAAATACTTAAGCATTGACCCCGAGTTGTGGGAAGATTTGCACAGGACTGCTCCACCTGGCACAATCTCATCCATACTGGAGTTACAGACTTTGAATGGAGGAGAAATCTCAGAACTGCAGCATATTCATTATTGGTAAGGCAAACCCAAGTGGCATCTCTGGTCAAGTGTGGCACAGACAGTTCAGAGCACAAATTGGTCTGATCAGTCACTCATGTATTCACGTAACCAAACCTGTAATGATATTATGCTCATCTTTGAACTGAAAGAATGAACAACATATGCATTCTTTTTTGTCCCCTTTTCATAAGGTCACTTTTTCATTGCATAAGAGGTGAACTAGTAGGAGATGAACCAGTGAGCACCATTTCAACTTTTTGTTAAAGGTCACCGGCCATACTCCAACATTTTTTGTTTACATCAGATTTGCATTACATGATTAAAAGTAGTTATACTTGCACAAAAAAACCAAAAAAATTATCAAGTATAAAGAAGAAATAATAATTCAATTAGAGGTATACAATGCTGTTACTTCCCCTTAGCTATGATTTCCCACTTATAGAGGACACCAGCAGGAAATGACGTACATTTATTCCCACAAGAGGAAGTACATGCGCTGTATTGTCGAAAAATAAAACACTATAAACTATGGATAGGGAACATTTAGATGAAACTACTGAAAACTAATTTACTGTTCAGCCCTATATTGATATGTGTGCACAATGCACTAGATTCTGTCGCTTTCAAGACTGTTCCAATGTTTCAGTTTATTTAGAAAATTCCCGTTAATACAGGTAAAAAGGAATCAATGTTGGCTTCCTTATGTCGGCCAAATTTATAAAAGAAATAAAGAAATCAGCACACTTAAAAGAATCCAAAAGAACCAAACTTGGCTTCCTTATGTCGGCCAACTTCATAAGAAAAAATCGGCACACTTACAAGATACCAAAGTCAGTTTCTGGGGTTGGTTTGCTTTGTAATAAAATAACTTTTGTATTTGATATCCTGTCAGAAAGTTTAAGCAAGGAGTTTATTGCTCGCTTTGTTCATTGATCACCCGGGCTTCTATTTGTTTGCCACATGTAATCATAATTGATGTTTGCAGGGCAAATAGTATACACAACAACAACTTGCTTTAATAATACTTTTGTAACCCATGCTAGTGAAAAGATTATCATTTGCACTCACAGTGAATGTATTTTAAAATAATGATTTTTATTTGCGAGATATCGTTGTATAGTTAACCTGGATACAATAGAATCTCGGTCAGTTTGAACCTTGTAACTTATCATTCATGAATGGCAGGTGCCTTCGAGCAATCAGGTGATATTTTCATCTCAGTTGTCATTATGTTATTTGACATAAGCGATACACACTAAAGTAAGGATGCATACACAAGCCGGTATCCGCTACATATACCGAGTTCATGGATATATTTTTTTTCTTTAATAAATTGCACATGATGAGAAAAGAAGGAATAAATAATAACAATGCAAGGTTGGTTTCTTTGATTTTATTTTCAAATAAGTGTATGTTGGTCAGGGGTTTTTTGTACTGTGCAAGAGGGGGGCCAAATTCAACACAAAATTATTTCCTTTCTTATTTGTTTGGAATAATGGAGCAGATATGATTGACGATATTGACTAGTAATGACAAGCTTTTAATTTACACACGTGCACACTAAGACAACTTGAAATTGTTCTCTCTCTCTCTCATGTGTAATCGAGTGTGTATTATATGAGCAGTGTTACAACCTGAAGCCTAAAATTAAATATATTTGTTATAATATCTCTTATACACTACCCTTAGAAAAATGTATATGTATTCTGTAGAATATTGTTTTATAAGTCAAAATTGATAATTTGACCGGAAGACTTAAATTGAGAATGTCATTGTGCAGATGCATATATTTTTTAGCATAAAAAGATGTATATAAATTTTAATTTGAACGAGCAAGATATGTCAGTTTGTGTTTTCTTTCATATATATGTACGTTACGAAGTATGATTATATACTTTGAAAGAATATCAAGATAGTTTGTTTAAATTTAGTTTTTTTTCCTAAAACCTATCTTACACAGTATCTACTTGTTGTTTGAAGAAAATGAACTTGTTCAAACTATTGTTAAGTTGGGCCGAATTGTCTTTGGGCCAAATTGACTAATATCCAACATAAATGATACAACTTTCCCATCCCTCACCCTATTCCATCCCACAGCTTGAATCCACTTTTTTTCTGGTAAAAAGGGTCTTTCGGAAAAAGAAAACCCTTTTTCCCATCATCACTCTTTTGGTTACATCCATATGCAACACAGTGTACCATATTTGCTGTACAAAAGCATGATCGTAAGATATATCACATAGACATTTACATGGTGAAATTAAACACTTGAATTAGCCAGAAGGGATAAATGTACGTCATATGCGTTTTTGGCATGCGGAAACTACCAAATGTTTATGGAGTTTGCCAAATAATTTTTTCATTTAAAAAAGTGGATTTTTAAGTCTAATTAAACATTTTTATGGTGTGCATACATAACAAATGCGTTTTGTTTATGACTATAATAATATCACACGTTTGTACTAGTGTAATAATATCTTTTATAGAATTTTAACATTTTTACCTTTTTCCTTTATTATTGAGGTGTACATGTTTACTGAAGGGTTTAACTTCCTGAAAATTTTTTGTTTTTTACTTTTAATATTTGTACAGTCTTATTGTGTTATCACTCTATCGTCTTAAACTTAGTTACAGAAAGAAGCAAAACCAATATGTTTTATAAAACTTGTTGTTTTTGTTGTTGTTGTTGTTATGGGGTTTAATGCAATTTTTTTGGCACAAAATAGGCTGTACATGGCAGCCAGTATAACTGGTGGAGGAAAAACTCGGGAAAACCCTGTGAAGAACCACCAACCCACAGAAAACTACTCACAAGCTTTCTCACATACCCATATTGGCCAATCCCGAGACACAAATCCATGCAGACAGAGGTAAGATGGCAGTGATCCAGAATGGTAAGTGCATTAGACCACTCTGCCCTTCAGGGCCCCTTTGTAAAATTTAACAAATAATTTAATTATCAGAGTCATAAAATGAAAATTTAAGAAGAAAATACAGTATTTTGAATTAAATCAAAAATAATCTTAAAAAGCTCCACACAAGTACAAAAGAATTGAATGTTTCTAATGATTTCAAGATCCTTGAATGTATTGGTCTGCCAACAATCCTGATGTATCACAATGGCACTGTCCAGAACTCTTTTGAATAAATTCATAATATTACCAGAATAATATTTTAGTCTAGTGAACGCTTAGTAATTCCTATGAATAATCTAAACAAATGTTTCCTCTCAAATTATATCTGAACACAACATTAAACAAATCTGGAGACTGATATTAAAATACGAACATATGAAATAGGAATGAATTAATTGCTCAGTGATTATGTACATCTCTAAGAGTCTATTATGACTGTATGTTGCAATCTGCTCCACATAACAGACCTTACTACTCAATCTAGTATTTCACAATAAGTTCTCATGTGACCTACGTCATAAAATAACCCACCTGACCGACCCATCCAATGGAAAATATCTTAATTTTTCTAAAAACCAACCTGATCGCACTAGCCAAATGAGAATTTACTCTAAACATGTGAACAGGTTCATTATATAGGTTGAATTTAACTTGTAAACACCTATTTGTAGCTGAATATCTTTAAAATAGAATCTACTCCCCAGGACAAAAAATTGGCTATATCTTGATTTGTTACGTATTTTAATTTTCATTGCTTGGTGGGGTTTTTCTATTCACTATATGCTATGGATAATTGTATTTTGAACTTGACCTTGTCAAAATCAAATTAATTTTCTACCTGACCTGAATCATTGATTTTGGTTTTGTAAACAACAAGTTTAGCTCAATCTGAGTCCACAACATTTGAAATTACCCATGAAATGCTGGGTCTACCAGTTGTTTACCACATTTTATAGTATAAATTTTAGTAACAGACCTTCTAATTATAACTAAGATTTTATCTTGTAAACATTTGGAACCTTCCAGAATAAAATTTTCCATTAGGTAATATTTTTTTTAGAGAATATTAAATGTGACCTGAAGTCAAGTAGAGGGCTATATAAGCTTGTTTGTCGAAAAATTATTCATTCGTGTTGTAAGATCTGAGCACAATCAGTTGTATTATTGTTGTGTCTAGTATTTCATTGGGCTGGAATTTATTTATTCAAATTATTTAATCCAGTTTATTCTTCTCTGGAAATACAAAGTGCTGAAAAATAACATCACTACATTACATCACACTAATTGATCACTACAATATACAATCATGAACAAAAGTTACAATAAAGGTAAAGTCATGTACCAAAGGTTACACAAAAATATAGATATGCATAACACTTGTTACTTTGCACAGCCAGGATTGTGTTGATGTGCCATACATACATATACAATGTATACATTCCCCTAGCAGTTCTGTGCATATTTGAACTTGACTAAACATTTTTTCAGGTTTGAAAAACAATATGATGACTACAGTATTATCATGGTGAAAGCATTAGCAGACAGGCTGGCAGAGGTATGTGTAGACAGGCATTCAAATCAAGATTTAGAAGGATCTCATGTTATCTTCTCAAAAGCTCTCTTCTCTTACTAAAACAATCTGTGCTTGTTTTCCTCAATGCAAGCTGCTACATTCCACTGTAAGCTTTATTCAAGTTTCTTTAACATACAGTTCATCTAATAAGCAAAAATGTTCAACGAGTAACAATTCATGCAAAACTTCTTGCATAAATGAACACAGATCTGATGAACGTAGTTTTACCTGAACACAAGTTTGATTTATGTACTTCTGCTTTTATTCTTGCACTGCTTTAAAAGTTAAATGCATACTGCCTTGCTTTAATATCCACCATTGTTCATGTTGTCAACCTGTTTATTAATGTTGTCCTATTTTCACAAAATATTTTTTAATATTTTGTACAGACCTTTCTAAAACTGTGTGCCATTAATTTGTAGGCCTTTGCAGAAGAGATGCATGAAAGGGTCAGGAAGGAGTTCTGGGGATACTGCAAGGAAGAGTCCCTTGAGGCCCAGGATCTTCACAAGATCAAATACCAGGTACATAAGAGATAACTTTGAATACAACCTTTTTACAAGGGAGGTCTTGTTGAGAAAACTCAGAATCAACTTGTCTGTGTGACCCTGACCTTTAACTATTTAACCTACCAATGACCCTGACCTTGTAGAATCTCTTCTTTATTGAAATATCTTGATCTTGTAATATTCTATGGATTTCAGGCTTCATCACACTTGAGGTATTTTCTGTCTTAGGTTGGTTAGAAGATTTATGGATGATGGATAAATAAAGACATGTAACAGCTCAGTTGTGTCATTTCTGGCATGTGTTGCATATAGCACATACTCTTGAGGAATCATATGTTATGGTGAAGTTGTATTTGAGATGGAGGAAACCAGAAAACCAAACAAGAGAAACCACTACATATCATGTCTGAGAACCTCGCACAGTTGCAAAGGGAGCATGCTACTGCTCTACTGCCCAGACCTAATGTAATCAATAATAATGACAGTAGCAACAATTCAATAATAACTGCCAATTTTTTAATCACTATATTCAACTGCAGGGTATTCGTCCAGCACCAGGGTACCCCAGCCAGCCTGACCACACAGAGAAACTGACCATGTGGCATCTTCTAGAGGCAGATAGTGTGGGTATCAAACTGACCAAGTCCCTTGCCATGGATCCTGCGGCATCTGTGTCTGGACTTTACATACCCCACCCCAAGTCTTACTACTTTGCAACAGGGAAAATAAATAAAGACCAGGTATGAACAACAATTTAAGTTACTTGCATTGAGGAACCATACTGTAAAACAGTAATTTCAGTTTTTTCCCACAAGTTCAATTTCCAGCATTCAATGATTCGTTTACAAGAGTTATGTACCCTGATATCTGCAACATGACTTTACCAAGGATTTTTGGATTTCAACCAAATTTTGTTATGGGGCTTCATATTGATGAGTCATTGAATGGTTCCACTCCAGAGTTAGTGAGCACTGTTAAAAATAAAGAAGGCAAAGGGCAAAATTGTTTGCTTTGCAACATGCAGAATGCAGAAAAAAGTTACATTCACTTGTCTTTTGTCTATTTGGGTTGACATTTATTTTTATCACAGTTATCAAAATCGTGTGCTTCTTTATGATGTGAAATGTACTTGAAATAATATGAAACACATCAACTTTTACTGCCCTTGAAATACATAAAGAAATTCTCATAGTATAATCATTGCTATTTTCTGAAATGCACTAATGAAATTTTTAAATATCAGAAGTTTTTGTAATTAACATCACAGGAAGTGCAAATGGCAATACAAAACTAGTAATCTTTTATGAGATGCAAATAAGAAGTAATGTTCAACTCTGTACTCTCAAACCCAAATCACCTCCCCCCCTTTGCATCATTCAGATATCAAAGTAAAGAATAGAGTAGGCTCATTAAACAACTCCCCCCGCATCATTCAAATATCAAAGTAAGGTAAAGGCTCATTAAACAATTACTGGGACATACACATTAGTGTAGGCTCATTAAATACCTCCCCCCCCCCTGCATCATTCAAATATCAAAGTAAAGAATAGTGTAGAAGGCTCATTAAACACCTACCGCCCACATCATTCAAATATCAAAGTAAAGTAAAGGCTCATTAAACAATTACTGGGACATACACATTAGTGTAGGCTCATTAAACAATTACTGGGACATACACATTAGTGTAGACTCATTAAACAATTACTGGGACATACACATGACAAGGACTACCTGTTGGGAACATATGGAGAATACACTTTCTTTAAATTTTAATTTTAAATTTTGAACCCTCTGCAAACTTGCACAGCTCCAGAGCATAATAAATGAGTTTGATATCTTTGGATCTAAGACATCATTTACAATAGTTATTTTCCCTTTTTTACCTATCCTCTTGTCTCTTCTCCAAGGTATTTTAGTTTTCATCAAAATTGGGTATGACCCTTTATATTGATAAGAAACAAAATGAGTTAAATTTTCAAAATTCCACTACATCATTTATAGAGTTAAGTCACCTGATTCTCTCTTTCTCTCTCTCTCTCTCTCTCTCTCTCTCTCTCTCTCTCTCTCCATTTTTGATTCTGCTGCAAGGATTGTTAGATATCTTGCTGCCATCCTTCATTTTTTCTGCTTCATAATTAATCTTAGAAATGTTTGATTTCAACCAGAATTTTCATGTACCTTTATATTCTTGAGACCCAGGAAGAAATTGGACTTCCCTCATTCCATATCATCATGTTGAGTAGATGTATCCCATAATTGCCTATTCTTGGTATCACTAGGTCTCTGATCTTTTGGACAAAATGAATGCTGTTCATGATATGGTGTTCCATTTTGCCTAATTGAGGCCCTATGACAGAAGTTAGATATTTGGCCAAAGCATACAGTACACTGCCCAAACTATATACTATGGGTCAGAATGGGACACCCTTCTTACGAATTTTAGGTAACCCATGTAGCTTCAGGATGTTTTCAGCAGTGGAGTGGAGACAGTGGTAGAATGTGTCAGATATAATTTGGTCTTTCTTCCATTGTTTTAACATGTTAATCAGTTTGGGTTGTTTTACTGATGTTGTAGGGTCTGTCTTTAATATTGGTTTTATGTAATATGCTGTTTACAAATCGGATCTTGACTTTATGTAACATGCTGTTGACAAATGAGATCTTGACTGTATGTAACATGGTGTTGACAAATTGGATCTTGACTTTGTGTAACATGCTGTTGACAAATCAGATCTTGACTTTATGTAACATGCTGTTGACAAATCAGATCTTGACTTTATGTAACATGCTGTTGACAAATGAGATCTTGACTGTATGTAACATGGTGTTGACAAATTGGATCTTGACTTTGTGTAACATACTGTTGACAGATCAGATCTTGACTTTATGTAACATGCTGTTGACAAATTGGATCTTGTCTTCATGTGGCCTTTGAAATAGGAGAACCACAAGGAAGCCACAAACCATGGATAGATGACCAGACACCTTTGCATGTGAACAAGGGATCAACAAGAGTATTACTGCTGTGATATCCAGGCCATTATATATATATATATATATATATATATATATATATATATATATATATATATATATTTGCTTTTAGGCTCTATATTAAGAATATGTAGGTCAGGTTCAGTTTTCAACATTTGCTTACAAAATTTGACATGGGTATAACCCCAGCTTGATTTGATTTAAGAATAGCCCCTCTTTGATTTGACATAGGTATAGCCCCTGTTTGACATAGGTATAGCCCCTGTTTGATTGGACATGGATATAGCCCCTGCTTGATTGGACATAGGTATTGCCCCTGTTTAATGTGAAACTTTGCCTTTTGACTTTAAACTTAGATTTATTTGATTGCACTAGGGGCATCCATGTCATATGGACACAATTCTAGTTTAAAATATACAGTATTATTGTTTTTTGGGTTGTCTTTCAGGTTGTAGACTATGCCAGGAGGAAGAACAAGACGGTTTCAGAAGTAGAGAGATGGTTAAGTTCCATCTTAGCCTATGATACGGATTGACATATTCTTCATTTTGTATTCATCTTGATTGACACATTCTTCATTTTGTATACATCCTGATTGACACATTCTTCATTTTGTATACATCTTGATTGACACATTCTTCATTTTGTATACATCTTAATTGACACTTTCTTCATTTTGTTGTTGATTCCATTATGATCCTGACAATGGCTCAACAATATTTAATGAGATCTGATCAAATTAAAATTACATTATCATATTCACATATTGCTCAGGTGTGGTATAAATGGATTGATTCTTAATCCAAGTATGGTATAAATGGATTGATTCTAAATCCAAGTGTGGTATAAATGGATTGAAGAAAATGTTATTTCTTCTTCAGACAAGTTGCTTGATCATAACATATTAGACATGCATCCAGTACCTCCCAGATCCTGTCCTCCATAGCTGAAAAAGCTGTTTACCATGAGTTATATTTTGTTTTAGCAACAAAAGTGTTTCAGAGGTTGTCTGCTTGCCAAGGTGGATGTCGAACCTGATTCATCTCCACTTGGATAGAGGGATTGGGACCAAATCTTGTCCGAGTTCAGTTACTACTTCCATTTACGCTTGGAAGCACACTCTTTCTTGAAGCTTAACGGATACTGATTGCACTTGTGCCATTTCAGCCATTTGGAGTTTTCTCTCCTCTGGGAAGTACATCACCTTTTCTTCATTGTAGATGAATATTTTATGCTCTGTTGATGTGCATTTACCCTGCTCTGGGGATATGTGATTGACAACCACTGCCAAACAACTCATAAAAGAGACCAATGAAGTGCACTATCAAGAATGTGGACAACATCATTCTTATCATCAATCCTGGCCGTCATGAGTTCCTCACACACCATCATTCTTATCATCAATCCTGGCTGTCACGAGTTCCTCACACATCATCATTCTTATCATCATTCCTGGCCATCATGAGTTCCTCCCACAGGGTCAGTCCTACCATAGCCATCATGGCTAGAAACAGAACAGATCTTCTTGGCACTACTTACTCGGCCAGTACCAACTTGATATGGTGGCCTATCTGTACCAGTGGTAGATAAATCAACAACACAGTCAAGCCCCAGTTCTAGCAGTGGTGATCTTTTTAAGGATAGTCTCATCACTATTCATACCCAGCCATAATATTGGCACACTTTCCCAAGCCCTTCCTGCAGTTATATCCCTGGAAGAGCATGCACATCAGCTCCTGAGGTAACTCTTGCTGCCAAACCCTCTATCCAAGGGGAGAATACTCTAATACGACTTCCAACTTGACAAGCAGACAGCCTTCTAGCTAAAATAAGAAAAAAGATATGGCAACTGTCTTTTTTAACTGGGGAGGGGGAGCTGGATTTATGAGGTAGTGGATGTACTTCTAACTTATTGTGACCAGGAAAATATTATTTGAGAGATGTATTTTTCTCTGAAAATTGTTGGGATTTTTTTATTCAGAAGGTATACTAAATTTTAATTGTTTTTGTTGAGCACACCTTTGTAGAAGATTAGTATAGTGATCTCATTGGCATCCATGTCCATATTCCAGTTTTGACATCCCTGTCAGTGTCCACATTCCACTTGGCTATGGTCAGTGTTAACCATTTGCATGTCAGTATTCCACTAGGTTATGGTCAATGTCTTTCATGTGCATATCCATATTTACTGGGTTATGGTCACTGTCTTTCATGTGCATGTACATAATCCACTGGGTTATGGTCAGTGTCTTTCATGTGCATGTACATAATCCACTGGGTTATGGTCAGCATCTTTCATTTGCATGTACATATTCCACTGGGTTATGGTCAGTGTCAATGTTTTTCAGATTAGGCTGATTATTAAAGTTGTTTGCATTCTTGCTAAATACAATGCCAACTCAACAAAAAGGAAGTCTCTCGTGAAATCATCTTTTGTAATTTAATAGAACTTTTGTCAAAATTTGAATGCTGTGAGATGTACATACTGTCGATGCCAGACTTAAAATGGTCCAAGATTTTATATATTTGTAAACATAGAAATTATCTTTACCAAGAGACATTGTTAAAAAAAAGTATTAAAAAAATACTGATGTTGACAACAGAATAGTTTAATATACAGAGACACTTGATTTGGAGCTGGAGCATCAATCATATTTATAGTTATGTAAATTTTAATAAATCATCAAGATTATAGTATTTTGTTTATCCTCCCTTTTGTTTATAAACCCACCACCACCACCGATCTTAAATACTAAAAGCATCAGGGATATAAAAATTCACAACACAGTCATTCCATTCATCAATTTATAATTCTAACCTGATTGTTTCCAGGTGGCCCCTAACATTTTCATCTAGGGCCCCCAGCTAGCGGAGTGGTTGAAGCACTCGCCTTTACCAATCACTGCCATCTCACCTCTGTCCATATGGGTTTGCCACTGCTCCTAGTGGTTAGAGCATTTGCCTTGGATGCAGGAGGTCGCGGGTTTGAGCCCTGGCCACCAGCGACTTATAAAAATGGTACTAGCAGCTGCCTCGCTTGGCACTCAGCATTAAGAGGTTGCTGTTAAGAATGGTTTGCCTGTTGTCAGGATAATGTGACTCTATCGTACATCATGCTACATGTCTGCAACATGATGCCCCATTGCTAGACATCACTATTAAATTGCGACACTGCAGACATCGTAGCGATATGACTGAAATTTTTTTAAAACTACATTAAAAATCAAAATCACACACACATTCACACACACCCATATGGGTTTGAGTCTTGGGTTCAGCAGTATAGTTACGTGAGAAAGCTTCCCGTGAGTCAGACTCTTACTGGGGTTTTCCCCAAGTTCTTCCACCACCACTTATACTGGCTGCCATCCTAGATGCTTTTCATTTTAAAATTGGTAAGGGGGTAAAAACAACTGGCAGGATAAGCGAATAATATAGGAAATACTTGATTGTTTTTACATATCCTTTATGCGTAGATATTTTCCATGATTGCAAAAGACATGTGTGAAGATGGTATCATGTATTCCCCATATCTGCTGGCCACTTCTACATGCTGTGCCAGATGCAGAAGAGATTTCATGTGGCCATAACTTTTGACCTTTGTCTTCTCAAAGGATCTTTTACATCTCAAACATTCAGAGCAAGAAAATGTAAAAAAAATTAATTAATTTTGCAGCTAAGGAAAATATAATTACGTGAAAGGAGTAATAATGTTTTACAAGGACTAATAATGTAGATGTAAGATGTGTGTGTGTGTTCCTATTTGGATAATAGTTATTTGATTCAAAGAGAACATTTCATCATCTTAAACAAGCATACTAACAGAGTACACCATCTCAAACAAGCATACTAAGAGAGGACACCATCTTAAACAAGCATACTAACAGAGGACACCATCTTAAAAAAGCACAAGAAAAGAGGACACCATTGTAAACAAGCATACTAACAGAGGACACCAATTCCACTTCAGGAGATCTATTCACCAGTTTGGAAGCTATACAGTCAATCATCCATGCCCTTCATAGCGAAATTTTAAGTGGCAAATAACATGGGCCATATATTTTATTCTGAGCAAGTGTAAATTCTACACTGTCTAAATTCTACACTGTCTGTTAATGACATGTATGGAATATTCTGCCAGTTTTGACAGTCTGTGTTGTCAGTCAGTGCCCTGAACAAGAACTGGAACATTCTGCCACTTTCTAAATTCCATGTTGTCTGTCAATGCCATGAACAAGAACTGGAATATTCTGCCACTTTCTCCTATTGCAAATCTTTTGGCTACTTCTCGAAGTTACTGTATGTACTTGCTCATAAGTCAATTCCATCTGCAAACTGCACAGATCCAGATCTGCCATCACAGGTTGCACAGGCAGATCTGAGTCTATGCAGTTTCTTAGGAGTAATCAGAGGTACAAACAACATAGACTTTGATCTGCAGGTGCATTATGTAAGGGTCTATTTTGTTTGCAATTGAACATGACTTGTTCACAAATGTATATGGTAAGTGTCAATCCATGCAGTGATTTATACTGGAATCTCTGCATTTGATTGTAGTGATTCCAAATTATTTTTGACCTATTTCTTATATATATATATATATATATATATATATATATATACACACACACACACACACACACACACACACACAGGAAAGCCTACTTAGTTTGAATATCTTGAGCCTTATAGAATTATTTCATTGTATCCAGAATTTATGTCCTCTGCTTTATCAGGTTTGCAGATTTATCTTTGTACTAATCACACATTTGTTGTAATACTGTTTTTACTGATTTGGTTTTACTGCCCTGCTCAGAAAAGATAAGAATTCTTATTTCAGATTACATAGTCCAGACATCTGAATTAAAATATAAATATAAAGTAAAAACATTGTAAACATAAATGATCATATATATATATATATATATATATATATATATCTTATATACAAGTACACAGACACATCTTCAACAATGGACAGTCCCCAGCATTGTTAGGAATGAAATTATATAGCACATTTAAAGAGTAATTTGTTCCATCTACTAATAATACGAGAATCTGAACGAATGTCATAGTTCCACAGTGCTACGTGTAGGCTCGTACAAAAGTAACAAAAGAAAAGAGTGAAGTCAGCAAGCTTTGTAAATTTAACAAAATAATTTATTTCCCTAGAAAGCAAGGTAAAAATATGAAATAGGACTTAGGTTTGTGAATCTAATCCAAAAATTAATCCTAGAATTCAAAAATATAAGTCCTATCACTAAAAAGTTCTAATTAAATCCAAGTTCGAATCTCGATGAAGTTCCATTATGAAAGGCGATGATGTCCTCTATAACCTGTTTTGGGCTGATGTGTCAACAGTTCCTTGTTGAGTCATCAAGAATATAATTCCGACTTTAGAATTCCAAATAATTTTTAGTAAATGTCTTTGTCCAAGAATTTCGATGAAGAAGAAAATTTTCCAGGGTGAATAAATTATTTTAAATTTTAAAAAACTCAATTCAAATGGCAACAACAGGAATACCTTTCGGCCTGAAGGTGTAATTTACAACTGAATCAGAAACACTGAGATGGAGAATTAAACCCAACTAAAAAACACCATTTCAGACCCGCGTGATGGGTCACGTGGTCACTCACTACACGTCAATTAACACGTAGGCTAGAATAGTTCTAACTAAGAATCATTGATTCCCACACTGGAAATGAATTTTTTAAAAAACTTTTTACACAGAGCTAACACGTGGGCTGAACATGACCTTGGTAATGGCCAATCATTTTCACTTAGTGTTTACAAATTCAGAACCAAGGTCAGGAACTAGATCAGCTAAAAATATAATGTAGCAATCATTTTGCGTTCTAATCAGACTAAAAGAACTGAACTGAATTTTTCTAGAAAAATGACAAGTCCAGTGAATAAAGTTATTACAATAACATGTAATGAAATAAAAATAAAATAAAAGAATTTAAAACTAACACACAAGTAATTTAATTACATATATGTAACAACAGAGATTCCGAAATATAGTTCTCACTATTAGATATTCTTGTCATCATTGAGAACGCACTATTTCATTACTTCATCAAAACTGAATACATTATAATTTACAAACATGTTGGATGCACTGTTCCACCTAGGAAGGCCTAATAGAAAACGAAGACTGTTATTATAACCAAATAACTAATTTTCTTTTCATACATCCATTAAAGTTTGTCCACAGAGGAGCACAATACATTGTGCAGCAATAAGATTTGAATAATCTAATTTTGATATGCAACAAACAGTTCTTAAATTTACGTAGAAGCATGTTTGTTCGAGTACACAAAAATCTGTAATGTCTCATTATATCTTCATTATCTGACCGATTGGATTTTAAAATATGACCCAAATACATATGACTGTTGGCATATGTAAGAGCATTGCTATTAAGATATACAGGGGCAGGAGATGGTAATCTGAAAGAAGTTGACTGAAAGACCATGCATTCTGATTTTTCTGTATAATAGATGATGTTCTCCAATGCGTATTGTTCACATATTTTTAATAATTTCCTTAAACCTGCGATAGAAGGACCTATCAATGACATATCATCAGCAAAACTAAAATTGTTGAGAAACAACACATTTGGTGGCAGACATAACCCCACGTGACACTGACCCAGTTTACGATTTAATTTGTCTATGTATATATTATAATAACAAAGGGGAAATAACATCTCCCTGCCTCACCTCATCGGTTACATGAAAAGCGCTGGATACCGCACTTCCCCATCGCACATAGTACAACTATTTGCCATACCAGAAAATTTACAGCCTTTATATTTTCTCTTTAAATGTTGACTAAAGCTGTTGTCATGACACTGCAGATGTCACTGGTCAGCATGTTCACAATATCGACAATGTCTGAGGTTCATACAATCACTCATGAACTGTCATAGTGGCATGTTATTGTTATAATATTGAAATTCAGGGCAAAAGAATACACCTGGATAAGCATGAACTTTTTTAGCAGTTTAAATATGCTTTTCAGATTGAATGTACTGAAGATACCTTTGGGCCAAAGACTGTTGCATGCTTCATCTTTTGGCTAAGATAAAAGCCCATGGCAATTTATGTCACATAGTGTATCATTCAGAAGATATTCTTGCCCATGTCACTTTATGTCCCATAGTGTGTTATTCAGAAGGTGTGCTTACCCTTGGTACTTTGTCACATAGTGTCGTTCAGAAGGTATGCTATATCACATAGTGTGTCATTCAGAATGTATGCTTGCCCATGGCACTTTCGGTCACATAGTGTGTCATTCAGAAGGTATGCTTACCCTTGGCACTTTGTGTCACATAGTGTGTCATTCAGAAAATATGATTTCCCATGGCACTTTATGTCACAATGTGTGTTTAAAAAAAATATGCCTGCCCTTGGTGAATGATACTTTATTCAATGACAATTTGTCAATAGGAAGATTTATTTAACAAAACTTTGTCAACATGCAATTTTAGTGACAGATCGCAAGATCAACAGATTTTTTAAACCTTACTTTCAGCATTATGGTCATATTAGTGGATAGATCATAAATGTAAAGTGCCACAATAAGTAATTCCAGTCACCACCTATATATTAGCTGTTTCGAAGGACATATTTCCAACCATTTGGGGGCATACCACTTTGTAGATGCTCAAAGCAACTTAATTTTGTAAACAAAAAGGATTCTAATCAATCTTGAATTTAGAAAAGACATCAATTAACCTACAAATCAATTGCTCAGTAAATTAACAAATATACACTAAGTCAAATCAATTACTCAATAAATTAACACATATACAGTAAGTCAGATCAATTATGTAATAAATTAACAAATATACAGTAAGTCAAATCAGTTTAATCAAAAAATTAACACATACAGTAAGTCAAATCAGTTATGTAATAAATTAACAAATATACAGGAAGTCAAATCAATTACTCGATAAATTAACAAATATACAGTAAGTAAAATAAATTGTGCAATAAATTAACAAATATACAGTAAGTCAAATCAATTACTCGATAAATTAATAAATATACAGTAAGTCAAATCAGTTACTCAATAAATTAATAAATATATGGTAAGTCCAATCAGTTACTCTATGAATTAATAAATTAATAACCAAACCTACCAGAAGTCAAATTCTCTGAAGTATCTCTGCACAGTATGCAGATTTTTATGACAGAAACAGAGACGATTATGCCCTAATTATGTCCAAACTTACAAAATCAAAAAGGAAGGCAACTTACATAATTGGAGTGTATAACCATGAAAATGACGTGCCTATTTTGTCATGAGAGTGTATCACCATGCAAACAACGTGTCTTCTTTGGCATGCCATGCAAACGACATGTCTGTTTTGTCATGGGAGTGTATAACTATGCAAACAACGTATCTGTTTTGTCATGGGAATGTATAACCATGCAAACAACGTGTCTCTTTTGTCACGGGAATGTATACCCATGCAAACGACGTGTCTTTTTGTCATGGGAGTATATAACCATGCAAACGACGTCTGTTTTGTGATGGGAGTGTATAACCATGCAAACGACGTCTGATTTGTCATGGGAGTGCATAACCATGGAAATGACGTATGATTTGTCATGGGAGTGTATAACCATGCAAACAACGTGTCTGTTTTGTCATGGGAGTATGTAACTATGCAAACAACAAATCTGTTTTGTCATGGGAGTGCATTACCATGCAAACGACGTGTCTGTTTTGTCACGGGAATATATAACCATGCAAACAACGTCTGTTTTGTCATGGGAGTGCATTACCATGCAAACAACGTGTCTGTTTTGTCATGGGACTGCATAACCATGGAAACGACGTCTGATTTGTCAGGGGAGTGTATAACCATGCAAACGACGTGTCTGTTTTGATATGGGAGTGTATAACCATGCAAACGACGTGTCTGTTTTGTCATGGGAGTGTATTACCATCCAAACGACGTGTCTGTTTTGTCATGGGAATGTGTAGCGATGCAAACAATGTGTCTGCTTTGTCATGGGAGCGTATTACCATGCAAACGGCCTATCTTTTGTCATGAGAGTAAATGACCATGCAAAGTACATATTATATATTGTCATGGGAGTGTATAACCATGCAAACGACGTGTCTGTTTTCCCAAGAAATGCATTGTCTAGGTAATGATGCATCGTGTGAATTGATTTGTAAAAATGCCTTGTCTTGCTTATGTTCATTATATTCAGTCAGTCTGTCAGTGTAAATACTCAAGATAAATCGACCATTCAACAATTTCAGTATTTACTGCATAATAATAGTTTGGTGATCAAAATCGTGGTAAATTCTTCCTCATTTCAATCAGAAAGGGGATTGTAATTTTTGTAAGTAGAAAGAAAGAAAAACAGCTTAAGCATTAGAATAGTGCATTGTGGTATGAGAACAATAAAGAGATAGTCACAAAGAAAATACCAGATCTTTATTAAATATCCATCCATTCTGAGGCCCATCCTCACTACCCACCACCATTATCCTACATAGGAGCAAATGCAGAAAGCTCATTTTCAGTGCTCAGAAAAATTCAACAAGATCTTAGAAGAAGTTTCAGGAAAAGTACCATCCAGTCCAGAGTGTAGATATGAAAACTACTAACAGTTTGCATCACCTTCAAATCCCCCCAATCAACTGTTGAAAATTGCAAGGCAGTAACTATTGAGACCAGAAAGTCAGCAACTACTGAGACCAGAAAGCCAGTAAGTAATGAGACCAGAAAGTCTGCAGCTGCTGAGATCGGAAAGTCAGTAACTGTTGAGACCAGAAAGTCAGTAACTATTGAGACCAGAAAGTCAGTAACAATTGAGAGCAGAAAGTCAGCTACTATTAAGACTAGAGAAGGTCAGCAATTATTGAGAATAGTGAAGTCATCTAAAAGTTAATACTGTATTCCACAATCCAGTGGATTTTATTTAACATCTGTCTGGTTGAGATTTTGTGTGGGCGTATAATAGGTCAAAAATAAATTAACGTATGGTTCCAACCCGACATATTTGATTGGTCCCAAAGAGTGGCTGTTTTAGACGTTCTTATGGATGGCTTAATGTCCATTGCCATCCATCCTTTAGCACGTTTGCTGTCGCTACCCCATCTCAGTTATTTGTTGGATTGCAATGAAACTTGACACACATTCATCCCAAAGTCTAGTTGGTCATGAATGAAAATGGTGCTGCTCGAACATACATTATGACCACTACAGTGGCCATCTTTAAAATCGTGCTAGCCACACTCCCTGTGAATTGATGGTCATATCAACATGGGGTTTGCACTAAAAGACCTCACATGATATCAGGTTGTTGGTCAAAATAGTGCCTTGATTTTGAAAATTTTTTTATTGGTACTTGTCCAGAACGGAAAGACATATTGACGTGGCATTTTCACCAGAAGACAGCCAATTGTGCTATGTTGGTCATAAATAAAAATTGTGCCGATCTGACATCCAGTATGGCCACCATGTGGACATCTTGATAATCTGACATCCAGTATGGCCACCATGTGGGCATCTTGATAATCTGACATCCAGTATGGCCACCATGTGGACATCTTGATAATCTGACATCCAGTATGGCCACCAAGTGGACATCTTGAAAATCTGACATCCAGTATGGCCACCATGTGGACATTTTGATAATCTGACATCCAGTATGGCCACCATGTGGGCATCTTGATAATCTGGCATCCAGTATGGCCACCATGTGGACATCTTGATAATATGACATCCAGTATGGCCACCATGTGGACATCTTGAAAATCTGACATCCAGTATGGCCACCATGTGGACATCTTGATAATCTGACATCCAGTATGGCCACCATGTGGACGTCTTGCAAATCTTGTCTCTACTTCTAGATCGAAAGTCATATCGACGTTGGGTTTCAGCATACGACCTCCTAGTTTGTCCCTAATTGAAATGGTTCCAATCTGACACTCAGTAGGGCCGCATGGCAGCCATCTTGAAATCTTGTTAAAGCTATTCCTCCCAAAGCGGAAAGACGGAGCTTTCACCAGAAGAGCAATTAAGATATCTAGTCTGTTCTAAGGGCAAAGCTAACCTCAAATATAACTACCCTGGCAGCCATCTTTAAACTGTTGTTACTGTTCCAAAATGGAAAGTCATATCGACTTGGGATTTTCACCGAAAGACTTTTTATGATGTATCTGGCCCTAAATAAAAACTGATGATCTTAACATTCAGTATATCGTTTTTGTTAATCCTACAGAAATGATGGTCACCTTGACATTGGATGTTCACCAAAAGACTTCATGTGATATCTAGTTGGCTCTAACTTAAAAATGGTGCCAATCTTATATCCAATGTGGCTGCCGCTACGGCCATCTTGAAATCGTTCTCTTTACTCTTTCTGAATGAATGTCATATTGGCATTCGGTTTTCAGTAAAAGTCTTCTAATTGTGTCTGACCTGTCCAAATTAAAAATGGTGCCAATCTTAGACCCATTATGGGCACAACAGTAGCTAATCTGAAATTCTTCTCATTTAGGACCAAGCAGACATCATCAGGAGTCTCTCTGTAGAAAACCCTATGTTCAGATTACTCCATTGAGATGGTCACTGTGACGTCCAAATAGGAAGTCTGAAAGAAACCATTTTCGTTTAAGACCAACTAGACGTCAGAATAAGTCTTTCAGTGAATATTCATTGTTGATATGGGCTAATAAGACTATCGTATCAATAAAGAGAAGCTCTCGGAACCGCCAATGAGGCACGTCCTTTTCATTTCCCTGTTTCTGTCCCTCACATGTACTCAAATATCAAACCCTGCACACACGGAAACCAGATTTCATTCCAGCACTTGGCACATGAATTCGTCTTCACCTTGCAGCACCAAAATCAGATTCACAAATATTGTAAAATTCAGTCCGTGTGGTAATTTTGGAATATTTAATTTTACATTTTTTGCAAATCCGATTTTGGTGCTGCAAGGTGTGGATGAATTCTTATGCCAAGTGCTGGAATGAAATCTGGTTTGCGAGCGTGCAGGGTTTGATATTTGGGCCTGACGATGAGAAAACGTGCTGGACAAAACCTCCCAAAATAATAGTTTATCTTTGGGAATTCAAAACGTTCTCAACACACCCTCTAGTTTTCAGGGGGTTTTTTTCCTAATGGAATCGGAGTCTTCCTGTCATGGCTGTACGTCCGTGTACACGGTTCAAAAGATGGATACAAGGTTGGAGCCGCCTTTTCAGCACCCCATCGCCACATATTTAACAGGTAACCGGAAAAAGAGCCTCCATGTTTATCGCTAAAATATCAGTGTCACTCAAATCATTTAGCTACAATGAAACCTAAAAAAATGTTGATCTTTTCGGATTCCCGTTCCACACTGAAAGCCCTGCAAGACTTGAAATTTGAGGACCCGTTAATAATCCAAATCTTAAAGAAACAGGATTTGTTGATACAATCAGGGGTGAGGGCGTGTTTCGGGCTGTCTAATCGCACTGTATAAAGTATAATGAAATGGCAGATAAATAATCAAAGCTGACACTCGGTCACCCGTTTCGTAATGGATGATTCCATATCCTGACTTCATCTTCGTTATCCAACGTTCTGCTATGTTAACCTATCAACACCTTGACGGATCAATCAGATATTTCAGTGCTTCGAGTCTTTAATTTCATTGGATGCAGTGGCAAGCCACCGCATCTATTCAAAATCAGGTTGCTCAAATTTGAACACATTTCCTCCATGATCTAGACAAGGGGTGCACATCACTGGAATGGACTCAGATAAGCAATTTTCTACTGCCGGCCCGTGCTTGCACAAATACGCCCTTTCCTTCAAATATAACTGTAATACTTTATTTCTGGCATGTAGTCAGGCTTTCGATATTAAACTTACAGCATATATTTTTAAGTCAATTGCCTCCACCAATTTCGGTCAATGCACATTGCACCGCTGTTGCACGCTATTGGTTAGTTGGCATTACATACTAAGGGAGGCAACTCGTGAAATCCAACCGATGGGATAACATCAGAACATTGGCTGGCGAATATGACTAAATTCAAGCAGTAGATAATTCAGCATATTCTTCATACTTGACAAAATATGAGGCAAGGAAAACTCCACAAACTGAAGAACATCAAGCCCATTATTGGAGAGGGGCATCCGTCGTACAAGGATGATGTAGCATTGTTCCGATTGTGTACAGGGCACGCATACGTCACTTGTGCATATTTTCTAAAGGGTGAACCTTGACCTGAGTGTGTACCCACCCAGTATCCACTGATAATGGCATACATTCTAGACGAGTTTGTCGACTTGCACCATGTGAGAGATAAACTTTTAAAATGTGATTTTTGGGGGGTCGGTTTTGAGTTTTACGGCACATCAACACATTTATTTAGTGTTTTCCCCAAGGACACACCACGGTAACCAAAGATAAGCAATTTTCTACCATGCACCATAAGAGTAAAAGATACTGAACTTTTTGTGGGAATTCAGTATATATTGTGTGTGTGTGTGTGTGTGTGTGTGTGTTTTTTAAGGATTTTTGAGGTTTTACTTTTTTGTTTTATTTTATATATCTTTCACAGAATTTTAGCAGCATTTAACTTTTAAATTTTATTGTTTAGTACTTAATTTTTATGTTAATTTGTATCTTCTGGGAAGGTATAATCGTTCCGGAGTTTTTGTTTGTAATTCTTCGTATTTGCATATTTAGACAAATACTTTTAATAGGTACCATAAGGCCAGTTATGTACTGAAGTTCCGTTACTTTTAATAGGTATCATAAGGACAGTATCGTACAGAGGTGCCGTTACTTTTCATAGGTATCATAAGGACAGTATCGTACAGAGGTGCCGTTACTTTTTGTAAGTATCATAAGGACAGTATCGTACAGAGGTGCCGTTACTTTTAATAGGTATCATAAGGACAGTATCGTACAGAGGTGCCGTTACCTTTAATAGACATTATAAGGACAGTATCGTACAGAGGTGCCGTTAAACCCTACAACCATTAGTATTCCGTTTCCTATAGGAGTGATGAATTCCACCAACAACTACGTAAAAGAATAAATCATTTGATCTGCCAGTTAAAGTGCACGAACACCCAC
>JAECUM010015726.1:0-49755 GCA_016617855.1 Megalonaias nervosa | reverse complement strand
TTCCGAAAAGTACACATTGCAATAGTTGAGTCCAATGCTCTCTTTGCCATTTCAAATTTTCAGCAACGTTTTCAAAATAAACGAAATATTTGTCTACTTACTTTTCGCTAAAAGGGGAACTAACCTGATATTTCTTGAAATGTCAAAACTTCAATTTGTATGAGAAGTGGAATCGTGCTTGCCACTTGCCAGCTCAAATTCTTTCATTCTAAGTTGAAATTCCCTTTCATCCTTCTCCCTGTATAATTGTAACTGTGTACCTTTCTCCCTCTCCTGTCTCTCTCTCTCCTCTTTCTCAAATTGTAATTGTTTATCTTTCTCTCCTGTCTCTCTCTCTTTGTCTTCTAATTCTAACTTCATTTGTTTTTCTTTCTCCCTCTCCTGTCTCTCTCTCCTTTTCTTTAAATTGCAATTGCAATTGCTTCTCTTCAAATTGCAACTGCATTTGTTCTTTCTCTTTCTGAAGCTCGAGCTTCCTTAACTCTACTTCTATTTTGTGTTTCACTTTTAATTCCATTACTTTATTGTCAGTGCCTGTCATAGACTTACTGACTGATGCCAAAACACTTTTATCAAAAAGACCTTTCCCCACCAAATATTTGATCAAAATATTTTTAATTTCTTGTTCGTTAAGGAAGATTTTGCTTCAGAAAGATCGTACTTTCTGGCAAGTTCAAGCAACTCATCTTTTTTTCAGACTATCCAACTGTTCCTGATTTGGATTAGAAAGAAACGTTCTGATGACATTGTGAATGAAAGCCTGTTGTTTTCACTAAAGGTTTCACACAAAATGTAAAATAGTACATGGATTTAGAAACTAGGGGAATTTAAATTTCAAAAAACACTTTTCTGAAATATTTAACCAAAATTCTTATATCCCAAGGACGAGCAACAGAATTTTCATCAGTTACGTGTAGGCTTGTACAAATGTAACAGAAAAAAAGAGTGAAGTCAACAAGCTTTGTATATTTTAACAAAATAATTTATTTCCCTAGAAAACAATGTAAACATTGGTAAATAAAACTTACGGTTTGTGAATATAATCCAAAATTTAATCCTAAGAATGAAAAATACAAGTCCAATCACTAAATACTTCTATTAGAACCCAGATTCGAATCTCGAAGACATACAAATATGGAAGGCGATGACGTCAGATGTGGTCCATGTACGAATATCAACAATTCCTCAATTGAATCACAGTTTATTTTTCCGGCTAATTCCAGAATAAATTTTCATGAATATCTTTCAGAATTTTTTATAAGAAGGTCAACTTGCTGAGTTTCCAGGAGAATAGATTATTAAATCCAAAAAACAGATGAAAAACAAACAATCTGGCAAGATATAAAAAAACCCACCTTGTTCCTTCAAGATGTTAAAACGACTCTGACAGAAAAATATTAAGATTGCGTATTTAATCCCCAAAAACATCAAGTCTCGCGAGATGGGTCATGTGGCCTCTTACTACAAGAGATTTATCACATACACCAGTATAGCTCCACCTAAGAACCAATAATAAAAAACGTTGTTTGCACATAGTGATCACGCAATAAAAGTATGGCCTTGATACTGACCAATCATTTTAACTTCCTGTTTACGAACTTTCCAACCCAAGACGAACTAGGTTAGATAAACAACATTTACTGAAAAAGAATTTCGAATCCCTACAATAATCAAGTACCCTCCTCTCCAGGGTCGGGAACTGCATCCCTGTTTTCTTTATTGACTGGTCTACTATTTGTTTAATTTGTGAAATAATATTCCTCAAGTCTTACTGGTCTACTGGCTTTTAACTTTGATTTTTAATGTACTCGTATCCCTATACAGAATGCAAAGACAACAATAACATTGCAAACAAAATAAAAAGTTGAATGTGTCTGTTGGTGTTCGAGTGGGCATTGGCACCATAAAGAAAACTATTCAAAATATAACAACATCAAAATTATCAATATTGTAAGAAAATGAAACTGTGAATTGTTGCTATGTGACATTTTCACAAGGAGTAACTCTGATTTTCAGTAATTATGCTCTTTGAATGCATAGAGTTCTTCATAGTCTAAATTAAGTCTGTTATAAATCTCAAAACGGGTATACAAATAAGTACAAAATAGATAAATAAATAAAACTCGATGGATGGCCTCACTGGATTTGCTGAGCTGTCAACAAATCTGAGTTTTCTTTACATAAAATTACATTTTGATTTTGTGCTTCAAGGGGTCAACGAGAAGCATACAGTTTCATTATGGGAATCTTTAGAGTTGCCGTAAAAGGATGTTATCTTTTCTCCGTAATGTTGCACAGTCCTTCGAAACATACTAATGTCACAGAAATCCTGAAGACTACGAAACCAGTGGCCTCGTATATGCCGGGTATAGACTGAGCACTTGCGGGTAGATACATGGAGTGTCACAGCAATGGAAAACAATAATGAGGTCTACATGAGAGGAAATACTGGTTTGTAGATTGTCTTTGCTTTAGTGATGGTTTGTAGATTTATGGATTCTAACAGTTTGTGGATTATTATTGTTCATTGGAGCTTTTATTTCAGCAGTCTACTGATGAATGAATTTTCATCTCTACGAATTTGTCTGAAGTCCGTGTACTCGTACACATTATAATTTTTTAGCTCATACAATATGCAATATTAATTGTTATTTCAAAGTTTTTATCGATAGATGACACCTTTATAAAGATAAATATTTTAGAACAAGTATCTTGAACATGTAGAACGATAAAGTACTGTATAAAAGTACGACTGATGAAAAAAAAGATCTCGTTCTCATAATTATGAAAACGTTCTTCAGGGCAATGTGTTCAATGGTTAGAAGACTGGATTTAGCAAACATTAATTAAAAAGCAAAATATTTGATTATTTTAAACATTAATAAAATCTTGGTACATATTAAGATGTACAATATAAATTCATCTAAGGCATGATTTCCAACCTACCTACAAGCATAAACGTGTGATCTTATCTGAACACTGGTGATCACACGTTGCATTTACTGTTTGACTATTTCAGTTTGACTATTTTCGATTTAACTCTTATGTATCTTAATGTTCACATCAGTCAACACTCTTTTTTAGGCAGTAGCCAAGCTTCCTTTAACGGCATAGCTGAGGGTCACGAATTAATTCAACAACATTATATCCTTATCAGTGTGGTGTCTGTTTCGGCGTTGTTACGATATTACTATGTTATGCCATGATGTAAATCACATCAAAAGTCACAAATAATGACTAACAATATCAAATTACTTTGAAGCTAGTCCGTGAATGCATCATTACCTTTGTGTTGTGATTACATTCATGTTCTTAGCGGAAAGCAACACTTAGTTTTACCTTTGCTGGACTTAGACTGGGGTCAACAATGCAGAAGTGTTTCTTTTTATGGTCGTAATTTTCAAAGCTGAGCAAAGAAGTAGCATAATTCGACTGCAAAATCTGTAAGAACTATCATTTCACATGTTTGTATCTCTATCCTGCCTCTAACCGTCATCTTAGCTAGCCAAGGTTCCGATATGATAGTCATATCTACACACTGGCTGATCGAGCAGATATTTTTGTTCTTCGAGTCTGTGAATTTCACTGGTTGCCGCGGCAAGCCACCCCATCCAATCAAAATTAAGTTGTTTAGAAACATTATTCCTACATGATCGAGACAAGGAGAATATACAACTTGAATGGACTGATAAATAAGCAATTTTGCACTTACGGTCCGTGTTTGTACAAACACCTTTCACTCAAATTCACCTGTAATGGCTTCTCACTAGTATGTAGTCATACCTTCGATGTCAAGCTTACAAAATATCCCTTTGAAGTCAATTGCCTCCTCCATTTTCGGCCAATGTACAACGCACGCTGTTACACGCTATTGGTTAGTTAGCATTACATACTAAGGGAAGCAACTCATGAAATCCAACAGATGTCGCCAGGACAAAGCACTAAAATATCTGCTCGATCCGCCAAGGTGAAGATATGGTTATCATACAGGAACCTTGACTAACCATCTGCAATGTCAATATTATTTACAAAATTTATGTTAAATTTACATTTTTGACAATTGTTTGATGTAGCCCTAACTCCAAAACTCTGAGAGGGATAACAACCAAACTTTAACAGCGGAACAATAAAGATGGTCCCTGAAATACTCATGCATCCTTTACCTGATTTCGACTCCATGCCATGGTTAAAGTCTTTTAACAAATCTAAAATATCTGTATCGTGCCAAGGAGTCAGTGAGGCGTTTATAACTTGAAACATTTCTGTAGCAATGTCTCAACCGACATGCTTAGTACTTACATAGAGGTAAATTAAAACAAGCAAGATATAAATTTGTCCTCAGTGTGTGTGTGTGTGTGTGTGTGTGTGTGTGTGTGTGTGTGTGTGTGTGTGTGTGATTTGGATTTTAAACTTTGCTTTAACAATTTTTCAGTCATATCGCTACGATGTCTGCAGTGTGCAAGTTTATAATGATGTCTAGCACTGGGGCATCGTGCTGCAGACATGTAGCATGATGTCCCACCCAGTCACATTATCTTGACACCAGGCCGATCAGTCCTAACACTAACCTCTTAATGCTGAGCGCCAAGCGAGACAGCTGTTAGTACCATTTTTATAAGTCTTTGGTATGACTCGGCCGGGGATCGAACACGCGACCTCCCGCATCCGAGGCGGATGTTCTAACCACTAGGCTACCGGAACGGTCTAAATTTGTCCTGAATAGCATTATGAAATCTATATAGCAATAATGTATCCGCACCTTTACAACAAATCATAAGCACAGTTCCTTTCAACCTTCTATTCTTGATCAGGTAGAGAAGATAAGTTCAAGAAGCTTTGCGTGTAGAAGTCCAAAATATTAAAGTTTCAATTTTAAAACGTGGATAGGATAAAAATGGAAACAAAATTTGTAGCTAAGAGTTCTTACTCGTAACAAAAGATGGCGTGGATTTATTGTCCAGACTACCAAACAAGAGGTCACGAGTTTGAAACTTGCGACAGCATCCCGTTTATTTTTATACTTTTTGTTTTTGTATCATCGAACTTACTTTTAATCTCGATCATCCTAATTTTTTAAATTGTCCTTTTTTGCCTGTTGTATTCTCGCCCTATATATATATATATATATATATATATATATATATATATATATATATATATATATATATATATATATATATATATATAAACACCCACATTTGCAGAAAAACATATAGGATATCATGGCGCATATAATGTACACGTTCATACAAGTTTGTTCTTGGTCTGGAGCTTTTCACCCGAAATTGCCCAGTCATGTTCTAAATTGCCATTGTTTAGGGAAATGTTTGCTCTGATTGGTTAAACGGCATGTCAATCACTAGGCTGTCTAAGGTTATTTAAGCTTACACACACTCAACTAATTTTAAGGTAAACTTCCTAGCCTAGAAATCTGTTCTTGTTGAGCTAATGAGCATTTGACAATGCAGCTGCTGAGGTTACGTTTCACAGTTTTTACTATCATGCTTTTTGTATGGCTAACTCTCGCCGAGGTGACAGAGGATGATACTAACACAATAAAGACAAGATTAGAACAAGAGAAAGAAACCATGACTTTGTCCCGAAATGAAGCGGAAATCTGGCGTTGGCTCGCGGATCTGGAGAGACGAGTGAGCAATCAGTGCGGTAAGATAAATGCAATTAATCATATTGACATTTGTGTGATACAGAAATCACGTACGATATTCAGAATCTGTTGGCATTAAGTGGGCTTTAAAACACGTTGTCTCAGTTTTTTCGAAATAGCGGAAGTTTATGCGCAAACTATATAAATTTATAGAGTAGGAAATTCTTGTGCTATTAAGTAAGTGTGTTGCACAAAAATTACGTATGTCTAAGAAATGCTCTGCGTGATATCTTGTTTTGTCTTAGAGGTAGGTATTTATTAGGTAAAATATCACTAAGCACCTGCAAAATAGACTTTCAAACAACGCTAACAATGACGACGATAATGGTAACAAGATGATGACAAACAATTTCGAATAAGACATGCTTCACTAAAAAGACCATAATGAATCAAACAAGGTCCAAGGTTGTTTTCTACTGATTAATGAAGATTGTATGTATGCGCGAGAGAGAGAGAGAGAGAGAGAGAGAGAGAGAGAGAGAGAGAGAGAGAGAGAGAGAGAGAGAGAGAAGCACTGAGCAACATGACTATGTAGTAATGAACTTGTTGAACAAAACGGGTAGGCAGACTTCTTTACTTCTCTATTTCAAATCATTTCACCCTTCAGCTGCTTTTATCGACTTTATTTTCTTTCTATACTCTAGGCCACCTCTTCTTTTTCCTCAAAATCCTTACCCAAAACCCAGGTCCAGTGGCCTTCAAAATTTAAGGAGAAAACCTAAACCTTGTGTCACCAAGGCCATTGAAATTCAAATATTTGTTTGAAAAGAATCGCCTTGGCCAAACGTCGTCAACGTGTTATGAAACAATTAATATTCGGACGACCTGGACCACTTTTATTTACATTGTTATGAAAGTAAACCATTGGGCAGCAGATCGTCCAAATTGTATGACTTTTGGTGAACATCCTTTGCAGTGGTCAACAATGTTTTATTAATAAGAGTCGCTTGAAGAGGTTGACGCTATTCTGGTCGAAAGGAATTTGAATGAATTTAAGATAAGATCATTTCTTCATTTTATCTGTTGAGTGTTGAAACCAACTCCAATACTCTTCAGCAATAACACGACTTTCAACACATTAAATGATATATAGAACCTAAGCAATGGGATTAAAGTGCTTTCCTCACAAACACGCCAAAGCAGGCCACAACAGCTAATTGGGGCAGGATTCGTAGCCGCGGCCTTCGCTTGAGAATCTGGCACTCCAACCAACGAGCATCAACTGACAGATACCGACTGTTTCAGAGATTAAGCAGCAGGCGGCACACAAATTTCCCAAAAAATATATTTTGGGTTCCAGACTTGTTATTTAGTGTCCCCGTTAACATTTACTGTCGTTGCGACAATTACAGCGTCTACAGCAATACTGTCAGTAAATGCCACAATTTCTAGTTATGATGTTTACAAGAGTTTTCCTGGTGGTACTGTGACTAGGGTATATCTAGTTTTAACATTTACTGGCAACTTTGCGTGGCTGTCTCTGTGAAGCATTTCATGCAAAATGACATGTATTGACATTTATTGGCGTTTGTTTAATTTATTGGTTCTGTTGTGCCTACATGTTAAATATAAAATACGAATCTATAAGATGCTTTAACGAAGGGTTGATAAAATGCTGTATTAACAGTAATGTTTGCAGCTTACAACTTAAGGCTTCTTTAATGACTGCTATTACACCATCTCGCACCACGAAGATAGTGCATTGCTGCAGGTGGCCTGGATAGCGCAGAGATAACACAATTGCTTGATACTTCTCCGGTGTCGGGTTCAGTCCTTGATTCTGAAATGTGTAATATCGGTGGAAGCCCATTCGAGTTCAGATGCTTCTTCAAGATTTATTTTTCGGGCTATCTACTCATATAGGGACATATTAAGCTTATATCTAAGTCGGAGATAACGTGTCGTTTCAGATCACGGAATTTGATGTGATATCGAAGAAGTGTAAGTGAAATATAAGATTTAATGAATTATTATTTTTTGTAGATAAACAGACAATAAACAGCCTAGTCGGATTTACTGCGGAGCTGTCCATCCATCAGAACTATCCTCCTTTAAAGACAATCGTATTTGACAAGGTACTGGAAAACCAAGGAGGGGGATACAACTCGCACACCGGTGTCTTCAGGGCTCCTTACAGGGGGATGTATCTGTTTTCCGTTACGATCCACAGTAACTTAAGAGTGCAACTCCATCTGGAACTTAGGAAAAATCAGTCATACATTGGCAGGGTCGTTGCGGGTGACAGTAAAAGCGATTGGGGAGATTCCGGTTCAGTCTCGGTAATCACAACCATGGAAAAAAATGATGAGGTATATGTTAGGGGCATGTATAATGTTAATATATATGGCGACCAATGGTCAAGTTTTATGGGTGTGCTTATTTCTAGATTCTAGTAAATGTATGAATTGTTAGCTCCTACTAAAGTATTTGAAGTCTCTGTGAAGTAGAAGATGATTCAAAAACACACGTCACATTTATTACAGTCATTAGTGTTTCTTGAGATATCTTGCGTTAAATCCTATTTCAGTGTTAAATCCTATTTCAGTGTTAAATCCTATTTCAGTTGCTTTCGATTTCTCTTAGCTTTCACAAATTTGCTTATCGCATAAATACAAAAATCTTTTGGGAAGGTTTGTGCACATTATTGTTCTTTGCTATTATGCTACAATGGATATAACTGATAACATAAAATATTTTTACTGCCTTTCCTTACTCCTTCAAATAAAAGTGGATGCAAGTACTGTAATGCGGAGTTTTCTTTTCATGTTTATTTGTTTTTCTTAATTGGGACGGCCTGGAGCCAACATGGAACATCTGGTGCCCTACACGAAAGCCAACTCCACGGTAATAACGGATAGGGACACACCAGGGCCCTAGGATAATAATACTAACAATATCCATGGGATTAACATATGGGGTCTATGGGAATTTAACGTTGTTGGACGTCATGATAGTGCATGTTGTGGCGTTAATAGATATTTTACTAATATGCCCTAGCGGTAAGTGGAGTCAATAAAAAAATCCAATAATTAAAGTTAAAAACCTCAAGTGAAGAAATATGTTGCCGAATTTAAAGGCAAAACTAAAAGAACAAAAAGTTACATATATATATATATATATATATATATATATATATATATATATATATATATATATATATATATATATATATATATATATATATATACTAAATTACGACACTAAGCAGAGATTAAAATAAGCAATAGAATTGTTTATTAAAATGGACCAAGCAAAAAGCAATACTAAAATTGCCAGATTAGCGTAGACTGAAATATTCAAGAAAACTTTATCAATCTTAAATTATAATGCAAACTTTTTTCTATTAAAAAAATTACCAAAAAGACTGGTTTTTACAAATTTGAAAACCAACAATGTTTCACAGCAAAACGTAAAAAATCTACACTAAATACTTTTAAAAATTGTACCACCCACAGTAGTATATGGGGGCTATTTAGCGTCAATGGAAAACCCAGTCAAAAAGGTCGTGGGCACGTTTAGCGTCAAGGGGAATTTAACATGGGGAAAATTGGGCCTGTATAGCGTCAAAAAATATTGGGCCTGTATATCGTCAAAAAATAGTGGGTCTGTTGAGCGACAAGGGAAATGGAACAGGTAGGGTGACATCATGGTACTGGACACTTGTAACAATGTGGCAAGGGATTGACCTGAATATGCGCAGCTACTCTAGGGAGGGACAAACACAAGAGACATATACAACACATATATAACACATATAGGCAAAGTGAGAATAAATATCTTTTCGAGGCATAGGAAGTGGCCCTGAAAAGGGCCTTTGGATTTCTTCTTCTTCTTTGTCTTTTTTTAAGTTCTTCTTTTCCTCCACGAACTTCTTATTTTCTGTCCTACACTTTTTGTCTTGTTCTCATTCTTTTCCTCCTCCTCCTTTTTTCCTTCTCCTTCTTCCTTTTTTCATTTTCTTCTTCCTTTTCTATCTTTTCGTTCCATTCCCTCATCCTCTTTTTGTCTTCTATATCTTCCTTTTCGTCTTTTTCAATTCTAATCATCTCATTTAATATGTCCTTACTTCTCGTTAAATTATTAATTTCCTTCCTTAGCCTATGAGGACTACAAGCCCCATACTGCATTCTGACTAGCATCTCCTCCACCATACCTACGGTATCAACTACTTACTGCAGTCTGAGCATCCTCTCCCAGTTACTTGCCATTTTTTATTCTGTGTAGAATAGCGCTAATGACGAGCGCTCTGCTTTATATCCGTGGAGCGCGAACGTGAAGTAAAACATCCCTTACACTCAGCTCACATATTATCTGCTATCCACACAAATGAACGCGAATGCATAAAACATACACACTATACTATCCACACAAACGAACGAAGAGAAGAAAAAACACACACCATATCTATTATCCACACAAACGGGAAGAGATAAACAAACATACCATATCTACTATCCATCCAGACGGACGCGAATGCATAAAACATACGATATCTACTATCCACACAAACGGACGCGAACGCACATAACACACATTCTACTATACACACAAACGAAGGAAGAGAAGAAAAAACACCCATATCTACTATCCACACACAAGAACATGAACGCATATAACACACACTATACTATCCACACAAACGGGAAGAGAATTTAAAAAATACACCACATATACTATCCACACAAACGAACGCGAACGCATAACACACATTCTACTATCCACACAAACGAAGGAGGAGAAGAAAAACACACCATACATACTGTCCACACAAAGGAACGCGAACGCATATAACACACATTCTACTATCCACACAACACGAAGAGAAGATCCCCCCCATACACACACACACACACACAACAGTAAAGGAGTGAGTGTTTATAGTCACACTACTCTACATTCACATGAATTGGCAACTTGAATAATGTCTCTTTTCTAGAGATCTGGTTAGCCCTGAGAAGTGCTGTCTTTCGTCTAACTCCAAATTCACCTGGCTAATGATGACACCTTTCTGGCCTGGCACCACACACACACAATGTCTGCTCCAGTCATTCTCCCAATTGAGGCGTGTGGTTGGGAGCGAAGAGGGAGGTTGACTGGCTTCACGTTCCCAGTCTTCACTTTCAGAGATGGTGGAGACTTCCCTCTGTCTTCTATTCTGCAGCCGGGGATGATGCTGTTGACGCCGAAGCTCCTACTCTTGCCTCTGTCTTTCCAATTCCTCTAATGCCTCTTGCTCCCAGTTTTCTGTCTGGAGGACAGTGGCTCATGGTAGTGGTTGTGGCTGTGGTAGTGGTTGATGTGGTAGTGTTGGCATTGGCAGAGTCCTCACTGTAGGTTTCACCTCACACTGAGGTCTCGTTATAACATGAGGCAGGAGCCCTCGCTTCTTTTGCTTCTCCTCTTCTTTCTTCTTTTTTCCTCCTCTTCCTCAAGTCTGGCACTTTCTGCAACGGCCTCCATGGCTAGCTCATCCAGGAGCCGCCTGGCATACTCCATGTGCATTTGAATTTCAAGCAATTTAGCAATTCTGCTACTCATTTTCAATGTCGATACGTCAACGATGGGTAGCCAGACTGACGAGCGCGTCGCTGTATATTCCTGGAGCACGGACGTGAAGGAAAACATGCCGACACCAAAACTTACCATAACGCCTAAAACATGGAACTCGCGGACCTAAAAAATCACTCACATTGACTTTTCTACTTACACACATAGACACACACTATCGGACAAAACAGAGAAACGAAGTGCTTATAGACACACTTATATTGTTTAAAGATACAAACACACAAGTTTGTTTTGGCAATTGAATTAGTATCTCTTAGAGTATTGGGGTAGCCCTGAAAAGGGCTGGTTTTGTTGACGGGGAGTGATGGCAATCTTTTTTACTGTCTAAGCGTCCTTGTCTGGCGGCAGGCTTTCCTACACGATACGGCCTGCTTCTGCGGAAAGAGAAGAACTCCTTGGTGTCTACACGACAGTCGACAAAGCCTCTGTCTGGTTCTTGCTGCTGTTGTTGCTGTTCTCTCTGCTTCTGAAGTCTGTACTTCTCTGTCCATTCTTCTTGTTCTTTCTTGATTTCCTCTCTGAAGACCTCTTTTACCAGGTCTTGGGCTATTGCTAAGATCCTGACATTCTCAATCTCTTCAGGCTTCGGTATCAGGTTTAGCCTGACAAGATGCAAATTGACGTAAGCTTCGTTCAGCTTGGCTAGTCTGGAGGGAATGTTCATAGGTAGACGAGTCAACCATGGATGGCCATACTGGAGACTGACCCGCTTTATACGGACGCAATAGAAAACATCCCTACTGGATTTTTCTTGAGTAGGAACGTTATGATAGCTCATGTAATGTGAGGGATAGAGACAAGTAAAAGAGCATATATTCACAGTGTTTTTTGAAAACAAACGACAGACACTTTTTTCAAAACACAACATTTTTTGTTCAACAAACAACTAACAACTAACAATAAACAATAACATCAAACAAATTATTTTTTGACAAGGTTGAGAACGTTGTGAAATCATGTGAGATTTCCACTGATGGAAGTCATGATGCCATTGATGTACAGTACGTGTCATAACTAAAGATAAAAGATAACCATAATGGTCACAAAACCACCGATCTACTTTCTCATAGTTTCTAGAAGGGTGACGATCAAAATAAGTCACTAAATGTTCTCACGGATATCCAAGGCTGCGTTGATGAAGAAAATACACACAATATTGTCCACACACCATGGAATCTGTGCCTTGTAATTTCACATTATTGAATCGTGTGGTCTGGGCATTTCGTCTCATAAAGTCAATGATGTCATCTTCCAAAGGCGGTAATCCATACGAATCAAAATATTCCACACAATCCTCTTGAGGGAAGTAGATGGCTACCCAGTGGGTTCCTGGGAGGTGACTGTCGTCCGTGTTAATGACATAAGCTTGATGGTCTTGAGGTTTGCGATGAGGTAGTTCATCTTTAGCACACATGACAGGATTTCAAGAAGCAGTGTACGAACTATTGTTCAAAAGCTAATAAAGTTCCCAAGGTATCCATTTTTTGTTTTGTTGTTTTTCCACAGGTAATGATAAGTCATCAATTCAATTCTGACTTTTTGCTTGAAAATCTCTGTCAAGTAACCGTTTCTTCGCCTTGTCTCCCAACTCTGAGCTAAGAAAGCTTCGATGCGATAGATTTTGCAGAGTAGTCAGTGGAGGACAGGAATGATCACGCAAGCCTTTATACCACTCATGCAACACTGCTTCTTCCGAAATGAGACTCCAAGCCTCATCCAGATACTCGTCCAATTTTTCTTCTTGACTCATCATCAGACATTTATCGAGTTGACTTTGACTGGGATGATCGTTTTGATATCCATAGAATCTTTCTTGCTCAATTCCATAATTTTATCCGACAGGTGTTTAGCAAAACAGGACACTAAATTTTGTTCTTGTTCTGGCCATCTGGACTTGACTACCTCGTCCTCGTCGTCCTTGTCTTGGGGTTCTGCTTTCACGGTATCCTCCAATTCCATGTCCATAGATTCTCCACCGTTCAAAGAGGGATAAGAATCTTCCATAGTTTCTAATAGTCTAGAATGACTTTTCTCAAACTGTTGATTTCTATGGTATCATTGAATTCGGCATAAAGGATACCAACGATACCAAAGAATAAACGTTTGGGTAACTGTCCTTGGAACAGATGATCTTCGATCTTGGATCGGAGTCCAGCAGCAATGGTAAAAGTTTTCACTTCTACGAGTCGTATCGGATACTTGGCTGTCGTTCTGCTCAATGTTTGACTGATGTCGTTTCCCGCTTTAGATTACATTTCTACGCGGCGCACTAAAGTCTGGCCTCTTGGATGATAGTTTTGTACTCGTTGTCATGAGCCATCAAATGTAAAGCGGCAGTGCTGCTATTTAGTCTCAGGCGAATATCTACTCTGTTAAGCAAATACTTGTCTTGCAACCACATGTCTAAATGCAAACGTTCCATCAGTTCTAAACTAGGACCTTGCAGGATTTTCTTTCGACGGTCGTTAAAGCCTACATTGTGAGGATCGTCATCTGCTGTCATGGCTGTGTCGTTAAACTTGTTCTCACCTGAGCTGTCAGGTTTCCATACCACGCAAACATCCAGATGAGTGTTCTTGGCCTCTTTTCCGAACGTCAAGAGAGTTTCCAGGTAAGCTCGGTAAGGGTATGTATCCATGCTACTGTTGACCAGTTTGTTATTCAAGTACAAATCCACTTCGCTGAAGAAGGAGTGCATGAAATTGTTGACGGTAGCTACTCTAGCATCGTCTCCCGGATTGGTGTTGTCTGTTTTGATCACTTTCAGTTTTAATTACAAGTAACTGCTATTCAGATCGAGATAATCTTCGGGCTGTCCTTTGATTTCAAACTCAATGGGAGCTGAATCCGTCAAAGAGGAGACGGGATGAAATTCGACCCATTGGGATTCTTGCATCGTCATCATGGTGGGTGGCATGGCAAACAGATCCAGTTCCGACTTGGAACAGACGCAAGACTCTCGGTGCATCATTTTCTCTCTGTGATGTTTTTTAATAATCAAAAACGTCTAAGTCTCAGACGGTTTTTCTTGTCTTAGTCTTTCTAGCTCTGGGAGTGTGAAGTCCTCTCAAGGAGTGTCTTCGTCGTCTTTTTCTGCCTTGCCCTTGCTGTGTCGTCAGAGAAGTAGGAATGTCTGACTCGGCAGCGCCCAGGGAATTTATAGGATTTTCTCGTCTACCCAAAATGTCTTTTCCCGTTTGAAGCAAGACATTTTTGCCCGCTCTCAAGAAAGATTTTTTGGGGGTTTTGTTTGTCAATGATGACATTGTAGAGAAATTCTTTGCCGTGCGTCAACGCAGCATCTTTCAAGGCGTGCAATACCCGTGTCACCATCGGTTTCAAAACGGGAGGCACCAAACGAAAAGCTGATTTTAGCAAATCTCCTAAACCATATCCTCGTTGTCGAGCGACTCCTTGGTACAAAGGATACATAACTGACAAGGAGTCAGAGTAATCGTTTTCGAAAATGGAGTTTCACTGTGACTTTCCCTTTGGTGAATGGAATATTTTGTCCCAGATCTGCTTTTATAGTAATGTTGACAGTGTCGAAATACGACTTACTGACGGGCAAATAGTGAGGATGTACAAACTCACGGTGAAAGTGATAGGTGTTTCCACCTTCCTCGTCAGCAGCCTTGGCAGAATCCACTTTGAAAGGAATGACACGCAGTAACGGTACGGAGGTGTGTCCAACCACGTTATACTCCACCACATCGGAGTACACAAAGATCAAATTCATTCCTTGGTTAATTTCTACAGGGAATCGAAAATATTTCGCGCAATCCAAGTTGCCAGTAACGGCTGGTATTTCGTTTTGAATCATGATTAACCTGGGGTCTCCACCCAAAATATCATACAATTCAGGACAAAATGTAATGGCCAATACCTTGTCCTCTGTAAATTTGATGAGTAGGCGACGAGCTATTTTGTGGTACTCGAGGGTGACACATTTTTGTCTCCAAGCCTTTGGCAAACTAGTTGTTGAATTTGGTAGAAAGCTCGTTCACCAAATGTTGTCCAATAAAATAATAGCCTGCAGTAATGGTCATCAGATAGGTGAAACGTTAAGTTTTGAAGTTTTGTGTTTTCATAGAGTCACTTGCAGTGGTGTGTTCATCCAAGGCTTCTTGCACTTGCTCGTCATGAACTTCCACTGCAAAAGTGTTTTGATTTGGAAGGATATTTGGGATTTGCGTAGGGTGAATCATTTCCATTAAAGCCACTTTCCGATGAGCTTCGTGATCCAATTGAATGGCCTTAGGTAATTTGGCCGTGTAACAGCATAAGGTGTTTTTGGGAAACACCTCCATGGAACTGTCACTGGGTAACGTTAAGTAAAATTGGTTATTCATAATTCCAGAGTTCTAGTGTCCGAGGGGTCACTAGCAGTCAGAGGAGTGTCTAAAAGAGGATTGTTGTGATTGGAATGCTGACTGTTGGAAGGGTGACTGACGTTGGACGCAAGGCTCCCTTTGTTGTTCCCGTTCGAGGAATATTTCAGAGACGGATTTGGAAGAAGGTAACCGATGCAGCTGCTGAGTAAAATGGTCCACAATTGTTTGTCTCCTTGTTGCAAACTCAAATTGGCAATGGCAGCACCGATGACACAATACACCACAAAGATTTGGCAGAAAAAGACGATTTGCGTTTTAGGAACAAGTTCTCCACACCACACGCACAAGGGTTGCTTTTGTAGATCTTGCAGAGAAGAACTGGACGAAGGAGTGGTCACTGCAGTAGCTGAGGTTGTGTTGAAGGGCATGATGGTCACTTTGTTATAGTCGTTGATTTGCGAAGCGTCGATCCAAGAGTCAAAACTGGGAGGATATCCTTTCCAACGTACTTTGACTTCTTTGACACGTCGTTTTCCCACTTTACGAGTTCTTTGATCGAGAATGCTTTTAATCTCGTACACTTCGTCTTCCTTTTTGGTCACACATTGTAGCTCGGGCAAGTAAAACGTTCCTTTTAACACTTATCCGTTCATGTCTTCCAATTTATAGACGGGAGGATGACGACCACGCACTCGTTCTGTGACACGAAACAATTCGGTGGTCCAATTGGG
This sequence comes from Megalonaias nervosa, assembly GCA_016617855.1. Lineage (NCBI taxonomy): Eukaryota > Metazoa > Mollusca > Bivalvia > Unionida > Unionidae > Megalonaias > Megalonaias nervosa. Next base: position 33,457 of record JAECUM010015726.1, on the reverse strand, counting down.
TAAGTGACCTTTGTCGAAAGTGCATTTGGTTTTGCCAATACGCACCCAATCTCCTGCTGCCAACACTCCAGCTTTCTTGGGGATAGTTTCCTTCGGCGACGTACCAATCAGGCGTTCAAAGATGGTCACTTCGTTGTCGGAAGTCACCTCTTGGGGGGCACGTCCGATGCTTCGATGGTAAGATTGGTTGCACGCGTGGACGAGGTGTGGCAAGATGTCGATGTACTTGAGAGTGTGTTGATGCGTAAAATATTTAAACATGCATTCTTTCAAGGTGCGCTGAAAACGTTCCACGATGCTGACTTTGGTTTCGTGATTCTCGGTGGTGAAAAAATGAATATCATGTTTCTTCAATTCTTTTTGGAAAGCTTGGTTTAGAAATTCGGTGCCTTTGTCGGTTTGCCATCGAAGAGGGTGACGACCACTTTGTTTCAACACCAGTTTGAGGGCTCTCACTAACTCACTGCTCGATTTGAAAGTCAATGGCACGACCCATGCAAATTTGGAAAAGACGTCGATGACACAAAGCAAATATTTGTAGCCTCGATTGTAGGTGGCCAAATGAGAGACATCGGCTAAATCAGCTTGCCATTGATGATCTATGCCCTCCACTCGGGTGCGACTCCAGGAAAATTTTCGTCAAATTGGTTTGTGTAAGGTGTATGTTGTTGGTTCTTGTAACCATCGTTGCACATGAGGTAAACGAATACTTTTCAATCGAGTTTTGGCAGCACGATACAATTTCTGAACTCCTCCGTAACCTACGGGATGGGCTGGATCGTAGTAAATGGTGGCTAACACCTTCTCCATGTTTTAATAAGTGATCCATTCTTCGCTGTTGCTACTCTGAATGGGACGAGTGGGTGGTTTAAAAACGGCTTTACGTGTCCGATGTGCCACGGGAGTAGAAGTCGAAAGTATTGGTGGTGGTGGTGGTGGTGGTAATGGGATGGCTTTGGTCTTCTTTTCGTTTTTTACTCCTGGTTACCCTTCTTTCTTTTTCACTTCTGTCGAAGAAGGAGTGGACATCATCTTTTTAACCCAAGATTTAAGTTCTTCTTGTTGGGGTGTAGGGAAGAGGTCAACAAGGACGCTGCAATCTTACTAGGGATGGGAGCCACTGACGGTGTTTGAAAGACTTTTCGTCCCTCTTCTTCTTTAGACATCCGTGGGGCTGCGTCTGTCTTGACCACTGAGGGTGGTGATGGTGTTGGACTTTTCATCAAGGTCTTTAAATCTTTCAGAGTGGGTTGAGCTGTTTCGTCTAAATCTTTCTGGTGAAGAGTTGCAGTCTGGATTCTGGCTCACTCATCTCATCTTCAAAATCGCTGGCATGAATTTGAGTCAAGACTTCAGCTACTGTGTGAGGCGATAAATCACGTTTCTGCCTCTTACCTTCTTCTCCTTTCTTTACGAAATAATGCGATCGTTTCATCTTGACTGCAAAAAGTCAAATGACTACATTTGAAACACAATGGACCCCTATATATCCATGTCAGTCTCAGTGTATATATAAAGGGCTGGTGACTTCCTTGTCAGTATTCATTTCACTCTTAAGCCGACCAGCAGGATGGAAGAACCCACACAGATCGAACTTCTGATCAGAGCTTTGCGAGGTGTCATACGAAAGTTTTCTTCAGAGATATAAGTCAAGATACCTGCTATATCTGTCAGAAGAAAGGACATTGGTCTACAAAATGTCCAGACCGTCAAAAAAGTAAGACCAGTGTCAAAAGAGACAAAGTCAGGATACCTGTTATCATTGTCAAGAGAAAGGACATTGGTCTTCAGACTGCCCTAAGAAAGCAGGAGGAGGAAGAAGAAGTTGGCAAAGGAAGAACCCCGACACGTTCAGAAAAAGAAGACAGAAAAGAAAAGAAAACGAGAAAAAAGTGAGGAAGAAGAGGAGAAAACTGTGAAAGTGAAGAAAATCAAAAAACAGAGAGAGTGAAAGAAAAAAAGACACAAGAAGTCTATGAACTTTTTATAAAAGTGTTGTGTTGTGTTGTGACATTGAATTGTAAATATTTGTACCAGAATAGACCAGACTGAAAAAACGTAAGTGTCTCTTGGTTGTGATTGTTTAGAATGATAAAGAGCCTACACTCACGCACTCACACACGTAAATCATGGAGCAAACAAGGGATTTTTGAGTTTTCATTTATTGAGGCAAAATGAATATTATTTCGTTTCGAAAGAAGTGAGTGGCCCTGAAAAGGACCTTTGGGTGCTTGTTATTTTTCCAAAAACTAACTCAGGAACGAGAAGCAATCAGCTTTAACTACTTTAAGCCTTTGCCACGGCCAAGGCCTAGTTCTGGATTTGCTCCCGTCAATAATTTGGTAGAAATCACTATTGGTGGTATCTCAGGTGTAGTAACAGGGTTGGACGGTTTGGCTCGGGAAGGTCTTTTTTTCTTGGGTCGTAATAAAGAAGTCTTATACAATTGTTTTAGACTTCTTAACTCTGCCAAAATGTCCAAGAGTACCATTACCGTTTGAGGTTCACTGTTTTCCTTCTCTCCTAGACCTTGTTTCTTCTGTACTGCTTCTTCTTCTTCCTGTCGTTTCCTTCTTGCCTCTTCTTCTCGCTGTTGCTGTTAAAGGAAAAATGCTTGCTCTACCTCTTTCTGCCGTTGTAAATATTTCTCCAATTTTTCTTTCTGTCTCTGTTTAAAATCCTCGACGTATGGTAAAGAAGGAGAAGGTAGCAAAGGTACAGGTACCGGAACAAATTCTTGCGGAGAGAGAAAATCTACTAAATCCCAATTAAAATCGACCTCTTCTGGAAGTAGCCCTGTGTTAACTTTGGTAGCCGCTGCTATGCCATTACTTCTCGTCTCCAAGGCCGGTGCACCCCAATTTATCGTCTTCTTAGTTTCCGTCATGTTTCACAAAACAATGTCGCATCGATTCACTGTACACAGACGCTAGCGCACCTATATTGGGAATGTGATGTCCCAGGTCGCTCTCTTCGGATTGGAAGACAGACTCCTCGAAGTGACTGAATTTTGTAACGTGTGTTGGGATTGGTGAACAATTTCAATCCGTTTCGATTGAGTCTTTCACTGTAAATAAACGCGGTTCACTTCATTCCCTTCACCTGTTCTCGTCACAAGATGTGGACCAACGTTGAATCTTCTACTCTCGTACCGTCGATGTTGTTCCGTACGGACTTACCTATGTATGTTAAATCAACATGGACCATTATCTGGATCACCGAGATGACTGTTTGGAAAAGAAGGATCTATGTGGAGAGACAGGGCTGTCTGAGGCGAGTCCTCATCTATGGACAAGAGGTTAGACAAAGTTTGAGAAAAAGAAGAAGATCGGTGAGATGTCCTGGTGTTAACATAAAAACCAAAGGCCCTTTTCAGGGCCACTTATTTATTCTCATTATTCTATATGTGTTATATATGTGTTGTATATGTCTCTTGTGTTTGTCCCTCCCTAGAGTAGCTGCGCGTATTCAGGTCAATCCCTTGCCACATTGTTACAAGTGTCCAGTACCATTACGTCACCCTACCTGTTCCATTTCCCTTGTCGCTCAACAGACCCACTATTTTTTGACCCTATACAGGTCCAATATTTTTTGACGCTATACAGGCCCAATTTTCCCCATGTTAAATTCCCCTTGACGCTAAACGTGCCCTCGACCTTTTTAACTGGATTTTCCATTGACACTAAACAGCCCCCATATACTACTACCCACCTACCCCCAAAACACGTTTTGAAAAATGTAAACACTAGTGTAGAAACATTTATAAACAGATACATATATACATACTGTATATGACTGTTTGTTAGGGTACTTTGGTCATATCGTATTCTGGGTTCGCCTGGTACTGGCTTGAGGTGAAATGAGCGTACAAAATATGCTAGTGGTGTTGGTGCTGTGCCATAAATGCTGGAAAGACAGAAAAGATTAAAGAGAAGAAAGAAGAAATTTGTGCTGCTTATGATAAAAATAAATCCTTTTTACTTTATATCATGTTCTCTCCGCAGGTGTTTTCTGATAGCTCTCACTTTTTTGAAAATACAGCAACAAGAAAAACCCAGCGAAGCATACACTATTTAACCAGTGTTTAACATTACTAGAAGCATATAGAAGCATATAGACAAATAATAAAACCTCACATCTGCAGTCCTATCAATGGGCTATTTTAACGACGTTAGTGAGTGGTTGTATAAAAAAAAACAAAAACAACCCTCTGTCTAAAAATAGATGCACCGACATGTTGGCCATGTCAATTCTGTCGGAAAGAAGGGTTTAGTTCATTCATATATTGACTTTAATGGCTCAGTGTGTTGTCTATGAGTAGTTACCGTAGTGCTCCATCGGCAACATAAAGAAAATACACGAAAAGTATTATCTGAAGACACATGTGCGGTTACTCTCGTGTACAAGGAACAGGGGATGTTTCAAACAAGTTTAGAAATCTTTTGAACTCCCGTTTTATAGTGAACTTTCAGAAAGCAAAAACAAAATCTTGATTAAGGATAGCTGATTAACCATTTTTACTAACTTGCAATTTACAATACTGCAATCTAGTTACTAATATCAGTTAAAATTCATTACAGTGTATAGCTTCTATTATACTCTAGCTTTTAAAGTCATATGGCCAAGATACACTGCATATGAATATGATAATTTTTATACACGTACCAAATGTGCTTATAATATGCATACAATTCAGAATATTTTCTTCTTCAAAGGAAAGTATTTCTTAAAATCAATGTTAAATGCAGATATGCATACGGAGAAATAGAGGGCATAATTCAAATGAGAACACACACACACACACACACACACACACACACACACACACACACACACACACACAAACACATACACACACACACATTGTTATGACTGTTTGTTAGGGTTCTTTCAGTCACACTGTATTATGGGTTCATCCGGTTCTGGCTTGAGGTGAAATGCGCGTAGAAATATGCTACAGGTGTTGGTGCTGATAATTCTGTACAAAAGAGGCTAGAGTGACAGAAGAGATTAAAGAGAAGAAAGAAGAAATGTTTGTTGTTTACTATATAAATAAATACAGAATAAATTATGTTTACTTTTTAGTACGTTCTCTCTTATTTTTTTCTCTTATTCACATAATCACAATTACAATGACATGCAACAATATTGATTTTAATTCATGACGATACATTAACTGTACAGCCTCAATAAACAAAGTTTAACAAGCTACACCCCAAGTTTTCATAGGTAATTTTTCAAAACAACTGTTTTATTATAGTTATTTTTATAACCTAAATTGGTAAAATACATATGATGCTTTATAATATTATGATATACTCTCACTGGTGGAGAGTTGTACTGTCTCACTTAAATATACTCCCGATAAAATAAAGGAAAGGAAAATCTGGGCAAATCCAAATTTTGAATACATCAAACTCGAAATTTGTCTAAATCAAAATCAGGTCAAATCCGAAAGTTAGCATTGTAATAAAATAACAATTTCAGAGACGGTTTTACCTGAATACAATTTGTCATGGTTGTTAACTTTTCCAAAAGAGTAAAACTTTTAATTCCGAATTTGAATTTACGTTTGAATTTTTATTTCGAAAGGAGCCAGAGACTCTGAACTTAAATGCTGCCCATCTTACATCTGAACGACTGGCCTGTATTTATACTCTCACCACCCTCGGGGAACCAAGGATGTTTACACAAACATATTCAGCGGGGACAACCAAGCTTTTCTGATTCTGGTGTTAGAAACAGGGAACGCTGCCACCTTGCGCTCAGTTAACACATAATGCTGGAAACAATGGTGCTGTTACAAACTTAGCAAAGCACATTCCGGGAGGAAGTAATTGACTAAACTTCACATTAAACAAAATAAAGCCACATAAAATATCGTCAATCGGCCACAAATTATAACCTAAAAGTTACTTGCAGCATAGTGACGAATTAAAAAGAAAATCAGCACAATGGATGAAATGATTGTATATCGATCGTCCAAAGCATCCATGTGCTTTCGACAAGAGACCACAATCAATGGAAACGATGTATATGTAAAAATTATTATTCATATTCATAATAAAACAAATAAATAAGATAAAATTGTGAAACTGACATAGAAATACATACAAATGAACACAAATATATATTTTGTAGCAGCATATCTGTTTGAAACCTTAATGATCTTGGAAAGGGCCATTTGTTGCCTTGAGAAGGCTATTTTTTATTCAGAGATGGTTTGTCTCTATGGACCTACAGAGATGGACAGGGTACAAATGAATTTCGTTGTCCCAGTCCTTTACCCTCAAGGATTATCTCCTCTGATGGTGATTGTTGCTTTTGTTATTCTTGCTGCTGTTGCTGCGGATTCCACTGTTACGTCCAGTTTGCAGCAAGATAAAAAGTAAAACATATTAAAATACAATCTTGTAGCATAAAATGTAAATATTTTAAAACATTGAAATATTAGTCTAAAATTTGAAATAAACAAGTTTTATAAAATTAATTAATTTTACAAGTGTTAAACATATCCATAAACTTACAGCCACAAACGCATGCAGAACCTAGCTTAAATGTATAATAATAACTTTCAAAAACTGTAAAAGAATCTTAGAAAACGAAAGAAAAATATTTGAAATTTAAAAAACGTTAATCAATTAAAATGTTAAAAATAGAAGAACTAAACAAATAATTGCATTACAAATGAAATAAAAATAAATTTAAAAGTATAAGCTATGTTTAAATATCTTAAAGATCCAAATGTTAAACACTTGAAACAAATTTACAAACTTTTGAAATTAAAATGTATAATCGCATACCAAAGGTTACAATTTTAACAAATAAATAAAAGAATGTAACCTTTAAACAACAATATTTTAAATTGTAGAAAGTTTTTGTCTTGAAACTTTCAACCGTATGAGAGAGGCTTCGGGTGGCAGAGTTTTTTAAAGCGCTCGCCATTACCGATTACAGCCATCTCACCAATGTCAGCGTGGGTTCGAGTCTCTGGCTCCGTCAATGTTGGTAAGTGAGAAAATGTGTCAGTGGCTTCTTCACAGGGTTTCCCTGGTCCTTTCTCCACAAGTTATATTGGCCACCATGCATAGCCTATCAAGTGGTAGGAAATGGAGTTACAACAGCAACAACGAGTTACAAGTTTGTTCACGTGACCCAAAAGGTCACTATTGGACAAAAATATTAAGTTTTTATTCCCTTTTTGTGTTTACATTTCTAATGATGCACTTGTTGGTATGATTTTTTTTTTTTTGTTAATAAAGATGTGTCTTTTTATAGGTAGGTGTCACTGACTCTTATTATTATTATTTTCCTCCTCTATTGCGTTTGTAACATGTTTGGTAGATAATAATGACGGTTTGTATGTTTGTTTCTTCCATACGTAACTCTAAGCGACCATTACTTATTCACATCTTTGTTTTGTTTTGTAAGTGTGCGCCTGATTGTAAAAGTGATTAGTTGTTGATCCTTTCCTATCACCTTTCTATTTGATTTTTTTCTGTTAGGGTGGGTGTTAGATTGTTATTATTTGTATTAAGGAAGCACCCTTTCCTCTCGTCAGTTTTAATTGTATGTGTGGACAGTGATTGTAGGTGTTAGTCACAAATGCCATAATTGCCCTTTCCCTTTTCCGTTTTTTTGTTTGTAAGGTTGGTAATGTATTGCAAAAGTGAGTGTTAGATCATAATCACGTATGTTAACAACTATCACATATCTCTCCTTTCCTTCATTCGTTTGTTCATGTTCGTCGGTGTTTGTCTTTAATAACATGTGTGGGTCCGTAGGTATCGGTGTTAGTTCTCATAACTCTCTACATACTTTATATCCACCTTGGATGTAAGACGGTATGCGTGTAAGTGTTGGTCAGTGCAAGTGAGTGCTTGTCAGTGAGGATGAGTGATAGTCAGTAAGGATGCGCGTTGATCAGTAAGGATTGGCATTGTTTTTTCATTGTTTTTTAAAGTTAATTGCTCTATCCACACTCTACATGCAATACCTTATATGTATCGTTAATGATTTCCGACTACTTTCTTAAACCAAGACTATGAACGAATAACTACTTTTGCAGTTTTTTCTTTCATAACTACACAGATAAACAATTTATTGCGTTGTTATATATTTTGATTTGGGGATAAAATACTAGTTCATTCTTAATGTGGTATTGATGCATACAGATCTATCGATGTATACACAGCAATCAGTATCAGCCAATAAAGTCATCGTCGACGTAGCTTCATTTATGTCATAAGGATTGTTTTGTGACTTTTCTGATACCATTTGCGTATGGTATACTATGTTTTATTTGAGTGTACTTTTCTCATTCTATAGCCCTCCCAAGATACCTCAAGTTAGATGGCTATTTCGTTTAGTTCCAGTTACACGTTTGCTAATGATTCAAGTAAATAACATTTGTTATATTTGTTACTAGCGTTAACAGGGAAATAAAGACGGGTTGTTTCAAACTAAATATGTGTTGAAAAACGTAAGGTGTGTGTGTGTGTGTGTGTGTGTGTGTGTGTGTGTGTGTGTGTGTGTGTGTGTGTGTGTGTGTAAGGATACATTCTTTGTTCTGACGAGTGTTCCTTAGATCATACAGTCTTTTTTGTCACTAAGTCTTCCAATGAGCAGTCTTCTGGTGAAAAAAAAATCTATTCAGCCTAATACGAGCACTTCCAAATTTCAAAATGGCACACCTTTAAGAGTCACGTTCCTAATAAGATTGATCAGAAATCATTATCTTTCCTACGTGCACCAACTGCATGAAGAAAGAGCACGTTATTTCTAATTGCTGCAAACTGAAAAAATAGGTAACATACTCAAGACAGACCCATTCCAAATAGTCTTATTTCTAAGAGTTCAGGGTCACGTTCCTCTATTAAAAGTAATACATTTCTTGGGCCAAACAAGCCCCAGTCTAACTTTATTATAGAGAATTATAAACCACTCGTTTCGAACGGTTCTATATCACTCATTAGTGATTATGTCAATTCTATCCCTATTAAAATTTTAATGGACACAAAAACTCCTCGGAGTCTTTTATTAACAGGTATTTTGCCTTTTTCTTCTTCTAATGAGAGTGTACTTCTTCATGGAGTGGAGTGCGGCTTTGTTAACGATCCTCTCCATGGTGTAAATTTGTAATCAGACTTAGTCCGAGGACCCGTGACAGTCGGAAGAATGTCTTCTTTACCCGTTGAGGGTATTCGTTTATTACAAGACAATGACCTAGCTGCAGACAAGGTTGTGGTCAATTCACTGGTAACTAACAAGCCTTGTTTGGATCAGAAAGTCTATCCTATTGAAAAATAAATCTCTGATTTATACCCAGCTTGTGTAGTTGCTAGAGCTATGGTAAAGAAAGCTCTTGAGAATGATGTTGATCAGGAAAGTATTTCTTTAGCTGACACATGTATTGGTCAGGCTTTTGATGAGGTCAATTTTACTTCTCCTTTGGACCAATCAAAGAATATTGCTCACAGCGTTAGTCTTTAAACTACTCATTCTCTTTATTCAAATCAGGTCGGCACACGAAAATCACCTTTTTTGTCGTTGAACAGGGAAAAGATCCTAAGATCTCCTGTTTGTTTCAGAGGCCTATTCGCAAAACGGAAGCCACGGAAGTACCTGTATGTTATTTTGCTAAAAATGGGGTCCTTATGAGAAAATGGAGATCACCTGAGGTACCTGCTGGTGACGAGTGGCCAATGAGCTATCAAATTGAAGTTTCAACGTCGTATAAACAATAGTCCCTGAGGTAATTCTTTTGTGGAATATTAAAACTACAACAATAGTAAAAGTTTAGATAACAAATTTCCCAAATCTGTTCAATCTGATCAAGGGTCAAATTTTATGTATGGAATTTTCCAGCAAGTTATGCATGAATCAGGTATCCAGAAATTAAAGTCAGAGGTGAAATTTAGGTACGACAGAACTACAATGGAGAGAACGTTTCATTCTTGTGATAAGGTTCTGTCTCTCTCTCTTCCTCATTCTTCAAAAGATTTTTCAGATTAGGTATTATGGTCCTTACAAACTTCGTAAGAAAATGAGTTAGTAAATTTGCAATATTAGTACACTTGGAATGTAAATATATTAAATGAGTACCAGTATGTTGATAGGTATAGCCAGGTTAATCATGTAATCAATCTGGTAATACCCGTCCGTCACGGCGAGGATTTAAACAATTGAATGCAATAGGACTGCAGTGAACTTGACGTCTATGGAATTCAGAAATTATGAATAATCTGGACCATAAGCTTTCATATGTGAACAATAAGAAAAAAATGAACTAAATCTGTTGTTACTTGAATATGATCTCTTGTTTCCAAATGTTCCTACACGGATGCAAATTTGACAATTAATTTATCTAAAAGTGAGTTTTACCGTGCTTTTGTTATATTTCTAGGACATATCGTGGGACATGGATAAGTTAAACATATACATGCTACGATTAAGGCTATCTATGCATTAAATGTGACTATCAGTACAGAGCTACCGATGCGGTTTTTGGGTACTATAGGAAATTTTGTCAAAATTTTCCCATAATTGATGAACTTCTAAGAAATGTGTACAATTAGGACACCAATTTTCATTGGTCTGAGAAATGTCAAGAGGCTTTTGATAAGTTAAAGGTCATACTAAACATTGCAACAGTTCTTTAAGCTCCAAATTTCAGCCAGTCATTTAAAACGGCTGTTGATGCAAGTGATGTTGGGGTTGGTGCAGTACTGATTCAAGAAGACACAATGGTGTAGATCATCCTTTGTGTTAATTTTCTAAGAAATAAAATATGCATCAGTTTTTTCAGAAAATGCTAATTGCGACCTGAGCTCAGGTAGAGGACTATATAATCTTGTTACTTAGCAGAATCAATTGTATTATTGTTGTGTCCATTCCTTCATTTTGGCTGGAATATATTTATTCAAATTATTTAATTCAAGTGATTCTTCTCTGGAAATACAATGTGCTCTTCAAAAATAAAGATTTGAATTTAGAGTGAAATTTCACATCAGGATATATTCTTGGATGGTATTATTGTGGTCCAGCAAAATACTGTTCGCACTTCACCACTATACGGGCCACCAAAGGAACATCAACACTTCCAGCGTAGGGTGTAATTTGGATTTCCCCATAAGTTTATTCAGAACCCTTATTATTAGGCCTTGTGTCAGCAATTCTAGGATTAATTGGTATTTTATTTACTATGCCGTAAGTTCCTTTTTCACATTTTCACTTAGTATTCTAGTGAAATCAATTATATTTTGAATTTTGAAAAGCTTGTTGCTTCTCGCTCTTTTCTATATATAATATGTAAGTGGCATACGTTGCACATAAGTGCAAGACGTGTTCAGCTCAATTCAATAATCTAGCCGATATAAACCTATACACTTTTGCAGCGGAGTTCACTCGTGGCATGGCTCTCGCAGCTACTTGGATAAATTAGAAGATAGGAACTATTGGAAAATTAAACTCTAACGTGGTCTTTGCTCTACCGTGTTCTAAACCTTACAAACAATAATAACCACCAAAAAAGTAGTTTCACAAGTGTTAGATGCATCCTCTAATAAATATGTAATTAATGTTCCCATCCGTTTGAGCAGCTTAGTACATTGATTCATTTTTTAAAACGCAAAGATAGAAAACTACAAGCTGTAAAATAACCAGTCATTATGAACGTCTCAAAACTATCGTATACATTAAAAACAATCTTTGTTGCCGTGGAACTTGTATAAGTCCAGATGGAATGAACAAAAGGAAGGAGCACATAAAACTGTGGCATCATTCATTATGTCGAATCATTCCTAATTCCTAAGCTATAAGAGTCTACCCAAATGCCAGCAAACAAATAAATAGACAGAAAACAAATTTAGAATAACCACCACTATCTGTGTTTGATTCAATAACATCAAATCTGTTCCGATTCCTCTCTGGAACGTACGAAATATCATTGACATCCTTTCAACGCACAAGCATTTTGTTTATGTCTGGTGCCATGCCGGCATTTTCTTAAAACTGGTTTGCTCAGTAATGCCAGAAAGAAGCCAATATGTGACATTGCAATATTTGTTTATTTTCCTGTTGATCTTTTTAGCTCTAAAGTGACTTCTTTGTTACGACCTATTTGTTGTGTAAGCGTGGTTATAACTGTATGCAGAGCAAAAGAGAAAAAGTAAAAACTTCTAAAGTTAAAGAAAATGCATTATCCTTATATCGAAGTTAAGATGCAACTTTTTTTTCTATAAAACCGTATTTTAAAAGATGCAGATATTGTTGAGACAAATTCTAGTTAAATTCTAGATGAATTCTGACCCATTTAATCAGACGGCCAATACGTATCTCTGTATAATATCAAACAGCAAGATTAACACATACTTGGAGACGTGCCAGGTAGCTTTTACTTATAAAGAACAGGTCAATTACCGTCCTCGAATATCATCTAAACGTAATGGAGACGTGAGTACAATTTATAACACTTCACATGCGGAGGTGTCGTTGTAATGTATAAAACTATCACACGAGGGCAACAAAGTAAACATGACGAATGGTAACATTCAATATATCATGTTCAAAAGTCAAATTTTAAAGGTCTCAAGAACAGCACATGACATGCTTTATTGGGACCATAATAATTTATTCTTAACAAATCCAATATGAAGAAGACCTTATATATAAAGTACCTGAGTATTAACATTCTAAAGAGAAACCTTGTAAACTCTCCGGTTATATTTTTAATATTAAATTGACTAACAATAAAGCAACAAGTAAACGGATACCTTTATATTTACAGCCAAAATTTAATCACAGTCGGCTAAGAATTATATACGACTATTCAGAGAGATAACAAAACTCTGATCATCAATTTGTATTCTTGAGGTGTCATGGTATTATATGAGATTAAATGTTCGACGTCTTGAAGTGTAAAGCTGTAGAAGATCAGTCAACTTAGATATCATGTTAATATCGGATTTAAACTCAAAACTGAAACATTTGTTTCAACACTTAAATATCAAGTCAGTTTGGAAGTCACATGCTAAAAATTTATGATGCAGGCATTCTTATTACACGCATGGAAACTTTTATTGGCATAACAAATCACCTCTATCTTATTGAAGCATGATCTCGATTGCCTTGCAACTGCAACAGTAGGCTGCCGTAATCTTACAAATATGTGGTATGTAGCTTTTGAATTCATTTTGATAAATATCACAGAGTTTATTGCCGTGTTACAATGAATTGGTAGAGCCAAATGGTCACCGTGATAATAAAAAGGGGTCCTAAAAGGCGAGGTCTCACTGCTATATAAGATTTATAACATTTGTAACCAACACGTAAGGCTACACAATCTGAATGATGATTATTATATTTCTGCACCAGATGATGAGCTTAAGCGCGTAATCATCAACAATATTTGACTCTCATCACCATCTACGTTTACATCTTAGCTATATTATAATGATGAGTAATTTTCCTTGTCAGAGTGAATTTTACAGCTATGAATAAACTGGAAAAGGCCTATATGCACATTCCGACAAAAACGTTTCCTTCATAATCCTATAGAACACTAGAGTGGAGATGCTCTTACTAATTGACTAGCAATCAATGCGTAACATCTATATTAATATCAGACATATATTTTGTAATATCAAGTGCCTTCAAACAATTTTGTAACAGTCAATGTCTGATTTATATCCTAGTAGACCATAAGCTTCCACTTAAAGTTTGCTTTAGGATCATGGTCTACCTGTCTTATAGGTGAAGCTGCTTCCGACAAAAATATTAAGAAATCGACAATCTACTCCAAATATGCAGGCCAAAGTGTATATATTTTGTGAATTCAGGCGCAGTAGTAAAACTTAATAAGACTTTGCAGCTATTTTGCTTGGTCCAATGACAGTTAAATCTAAGATTACATATATATGTATATTGTTACGGATATGTAATTAAATTGCTTGTGTGTTAGTTTTAAAATTCTTTTTTATTTTAGTTTTGTTTCATTACATTTTATTGTAATGATTATTGAAAGGATTCGAAATTCTTTTTCAGTAATTCGATATTTTCTTTCAGTAAATGTTGTTTATCTAAGACGTAAAACGTGTTACATGAGAATTATTTTTAGTTGACCTAGTTCGTCTTGGGTTGGCATGAACGTAAACAGGCAGTTAAAATGATTGGTCAGTATCAGGGCCATACTTTGATTGCGTGATCACTATGGGTAAACAACGTTTCTTTATTATTGGTTCTAACGTGGGGCTACACTAGTGTATGTGATAGATCTCTTGTAGTAAGAGACCACATGATCCATCTCGCGAGACTTGAAATGATGTTTTTGGGGTTTAAATACGCATTCTTAATATTCTTCTGGGAGGGTCGTTTTAACATCTTGAAGGAACAAGGTGTTATTTTTTTATTTGTTGCCAGATTTTTTTTTTTTCATCTTATTTTTGGATTTTAATAATTTATTCTCCTGGAAACTCAACAAGTTGACTTTCTTATTAAAAATTCTGAAAGATATTCATTGAAATTTATTCTGGAATTATTCGGAAACAAAAACTGTGATTCAATTGAGGAATTATTGATATTCGTACATTGGAGTACATCTGACATCATCGCCTTCCATATTTGTATGTCGTCGAGATTCGAACCTGGATTCTAATAGAACTATTTAGTGATAGGACTTGTGTTTTTCGTTCTTAGGATTAAATTTTGGATTATATTCACAAACCGTAAGTCCTATTTTCCAATTTTTACATTGTTTTCTAGGGAAATAAATTATTTTGTTAAAATATACAAAGCTTGTTGGCTTTCACTCTTTTCTTTGTTACTGAGTACGAGCCCTTGTCATGTAACAAAGAAAATTGGGTTGCTCGTCCTTGGATATAAGGACTTTGGTTAAATATTTCAGAAAATTGTTTTTTGAAATTTAAATTCTCCTAGTCTTTAAATCCCAAGTACTATTTTACATTTTTATTTGAAATCTTAAGTGAAAACAACAGGCTTTTATTCACAATGTCATCAAAAGTGGAAACTTTTCTTTCTAATCCAACTCTGGAGCAGTTGGATAGTATGAAAAAAAATGAGTTGCTTGAACTTGCCAGAAAGTACGATCTTTCTGATGCAAAATCTTCCTTAACGAAACAAGAAATTAAAAATATTTTGATCCAGTATTCGGTGGGGAAAAATATTTTTGATAAAGGTCTTTTGGCTACGGTCAGTAAGTCGGTATCGAACACTGACATAAAAGTAATAGAATTAAAAATGAAATACAAAATGAAAGTAGAGTTAAGGAAGCTCGAGCTTCAGAAAGAGAAAGAATAAATGCTTTGAAGAGAAGCAATTGCAATTTGAAGAAAAGGTGAGAGAGAGACAGGAGAGGGAGAAAGATAAACAATTACAATTTGAAAAAGAGGAGAAAGAGGGACAGGAGAGGGAGAAAGATAAACAATTACACTTTGAGAAAGAGGAGAGAGAGAGAGAGAGAGAGAGAGAGAGAGAGAGAGAGAGAGAGAGAGAGAGAGAGAGAGAGACAGGAGAGGGAGAAAGATAAACAGTTACAATTACAAAGAGAGAAGGATAAAAGAGAATTTCAACTTAGAATGAAAGAATTTGAGCCGGCAAGTGGCAAGCACGATTCCACTTCTCATACAAATTGAAGTTTTGACATTTCAAGAAATATCAGGTTAGTTCCCCCTTTTAGCGAAAAGGAAGTAGACAAATATTTCGTTTATTTTGAAAAACGTTGGTGAAAATTTGAAATGGCCAAGGGAGCATTGGACTCAGTTCTTGCAATATGTACTTTTCGGAAAAGTCCGAAATATCTATGCATCCCTGTCAGTACAACGGAGTTCTGATCATGATTTGGTTAAGGAGTGCATTTTAAGGGGTTATGCGTTAGTCCCTGAGGCTTATCGGCAAAAATTTAGAAACTATAAAAAGGAAGCTGGACGGACTTATGTTGAATTTGCTAGAGAAAAAGAGCAGTTATTCGAGAGATGGTGCTTAGCTCAGAAAGTTGAACATAATTATGAAAATGTCAAACAACTTGTGTCACTTGAAGAGTTTAAGAACTATTTCCCTAGTGACATTAAGAATCATCTTGAAGAGCACGAGATTGAAACCTTGGAAAATGCTGCTCTTGCTGCTGATAAGTAGTCCTTAACTCATAAAGTTCCTCTTGTAAGCAAAACCTTCACTCAGCAGACTACTGGTAGAAAGGTATTTCAGCCTAATACGACTCCTCCTAAAATTCAATCTGGCACAACCTCTAAAAATCAAGCTTCTGATAAACCGGATTCAAAATCCTTGTCTCTTCCTACATGTACCTATTGCAAGAAAAAAAGGACACGTCATTTCTGATTGCTTTAAATTGAAATATAGGCATCAGAATCAAGATAGACCTATCCCAAATGCTCTTATTTCTAAGAGGTCAAGGTCACGGTCATGTATTGAAAGCAATACATTTCTTGGGTCTCATTAACCCCAGTCTGATTTTATTATGGAGAATTATGAACCATTCATGTCGAAGGGTTCTATATCACTCTTGGGTGATTCGGCCAATCCTATCCCTATTAAAATTTTAAGGGGTACAGGAGCTTCTCAGAGTCTTTTAGTGTCAGGTATTTTGCCTTCTTCTGTGAAGTCCTGTTCTAATGAGAGTGTTCTCATTCAGGGAGTAGAGTGCGGCTTTGTTAATGTTCCTCTCCATTCTGTAAATTTGTCGTCAGACTAGTTTCAGGACCTGTGACAGTCGGTATGGTGTCTAACTTCCCCGTTGAGGGCATTCATTTTTTGCTAGGCAACGACCTAGCTGGAGACAAGGTTGTGGTTAATCCACTTGTAACTGACAAGCCTTCTTTGGATCCGAAAGTTAATCCTATTGAAAAAGAATACCCTGAGCTATACCCAGCTTGTGCAGTTACCTGAGCTATGTCAAAGAAAGCTCTTGAGAATGATTTAGATAACGAAAACATTCCTTTAGCTGACACATGTATTGGTCAGGCTTTTGATGAGGTCACTCTCACTTCTAATTTGGATCAATCAAAAGGTATTGATCACAGTGATCCTCTTTTAAATACTCATTCTCTTTTATCTAATCAGGGTGATAAACGACAATCACTTGTCGTCGAACAGGAAAAAGATCCTGAGATCTCCTGTTTGTTTCAGAGGGCCATTAGTGAAACTGAAGCCACGGAAGTACCTGTGTGTTGTTTCATTAAAAATGGAATTTTTATGAGCAAATGGAGACCTCCCGAGGTACCTGCTAATGACGAGTGGTCAGCGAACTATCAGATTGTAGTTCCAAAATCTTACAGACAGAAAATACTTAGTTTGGCCCATGAAACTCCTCTGGCTGGCCATTTAGGGATAAATAAAACTTATCACAAGATCTTGACTCACTTTAATTGGGAAAAAATCAAAAGTGATGTTTGTAAATTTTGTAGATCTTGTCATATTTGTCAAATGGTAGGAAAAGCTAATCAGAAGATACCTAAGGCACATCCGCAACATATTCCTGCATTTGACGAACTATTTAGCAGAATTATGGTAGATTGTGTTGGTCCCTTACCTAAGACCAAGTCAGGCAACCAATATTTGTTGACCATTATGTGTGAGTCAACAAGATTCCCAGAGGCAATTCTTTGAGGAATATGAGAAACAAAACCATAGTAAAAGCTTTGATAAAGTTTTTTTTACTCAATTTGGCCTTCCTAAACCTGTTCAATCGGGTCAAAGTTCAAATTTTATATCTGGAATTTTTATAGCTTGTTATCCTTGAATTTGGCACTCAGCAATTCATGTTAGAAGTGAAATTATGTTCTCACAGAAATTTACTTGAGAGAAGCTTTGAGTTTTGTAACAGAGTTGATTCTCTCTTGCTCATTCTTCAAAATTTTCTTCAAATTAGATTTTACGGTCCTTACAAAGTTAAGAAGAAAATCAGTAAGTTACATTATAATGATACTACTCTTATCTAAATAAATTAATGGAGTACTAGTATATTGAATGAGATAGCCAAGTAAATCATGGAATTAAATTAGTTCTACGTGTCCAACTAACTGAGGATTTAAGTGAAGAAATTCAAGCGGACTCTGTTGATTTTGGAGCAACAAATCTTCGGAATTCGGATATTATGAAAAATCTAGACCAGAAACTTTTACATTTGCAACAACAGGAAAGGAATGAACTTAAACAGTTATTATTCGAATATGAGCACTTGTTTCCGGGTATTCCTTCGAGGACAAACAAAATTTTTCATGACGTTGAAATTGTAGATTTAAAACCTGTGATACAACACCATACAGGATGAACCCTCTCAAACAGGAATACTTGAAAAAGGAAATTCAGTATTTGCTGGAGAACAATTTCATAGAGCCCAGTAAAAGTGATTGGAGTTCACCATGTATACTTGATCCGAAACCGGATAAAACTTTCCGTATGTGCACTGATTATGGGAAGGTGAACAGTGTGACAAAAACAGATTCATTTCCATTACGAAGAATCGATGACTGTATTTATTAATTTGGAAATGCCAAGTACGTCACCAAATTTGACCTTCTGAAAGGATTTTGGCACATTCCACTAACGGAATGGGCAAAGGAAATTTCGCCATTTGTGACTCCAGATGGACTCTATCAATATAAAGTAATGCCATTTGGAATGAAGGGTTCCCCAAGTTCTTTCCAACGTTTGATGAATATGATTACCTCTGGTGTAGATAATTGTAATGTAAACGTGCAGTTTGATAACATCACTCGGAGGTAGAACAAACGAAGGAAAATAGTTGTTGTAAAGCGCTACCCAATGTGTACTAGATGCATCATTAACATTTTGGATATTTATAGCATAACTTTGATTGTCAGAGGAGAGCGAAGTGATAACTCATATTTCGAAAATACTCCTTGAAATCTGTTGATATATTTCAGTTTATATAGAATCTCAAAGTTGTTTAACGGCGGGTACCAGGTAGCATTAGTCTTCTCCGACGTCCTATCCCCAGCATATTTGAAAGTAAACTTCCAGCTATTCCGGCTAGCAAAGGCCCTATGAAACCACCTTGGATCGCTTTGCGGTTTGTTGTGTCCTCTTTCTCAGCTGTTTTACGTTTTGTTGCTGTTTTACGTTTCCCAGGCACTTTTTCAAATTATAATCATTACACAAAATTACTATACTACTAACTGTTTGATTCCATCGCCGGTGATTCCACCACCAGACACTTCCTTTGGTTGCTCCTTATATTTCCCCTGTCGCAGCAGCTATTCCTAATTTTCCTAGTACTGGCAATAATTTCGGTAGTACCGTTTTGCAATAGTTGATAGTGCATGTCCCAGAAATCCTCCACTTATTTCTTTACTTTAAGTCATTGCAGTAACTTGCGCTGCTGAGAAACTTAGGATGAACGGTTTTTGAAGTCGTGTTTTATTGATTTGCCTTTGTGTTGGCATTAGTTTTGCTGGCGGTGGAACGCTCTGCGATCTTGGTTCGAAGTCTATCTTTAGCGAAACAGACTGTTGTTGTTGTTGTTGTTGTTGTTGTAGGGCTTAACGCCATTTTTAAGCACACTATAGGCAATACATGGCGGCCAGTATTAATGGTGGAGGAAGAAACCGGGAAATATCCGGAAAGAACCACCGACCCACGAGAAGCTACTGGCAAGCTTTCTCACATATCCACATTGGCCGAATCCGAGACTCGAACCCACGCAAACAGAGGTGAGATGGCAGTGATCCGTAACGGAGAGCGCTTTAGACCGTCCGTTACGGATCACTGCCGTCTCACCTCTGTCGTTTAACAATAGCTTGTATTATTTTTTTAACCCGGCGATAAGCTTATCTCGTGTATATTATATTTCATCGTATTTTATTTTCCTCTTGTTTGATAAAATTATGCCGTAGTCATTCTGCCTTTTGTTAGAAAATCAATGCATTCCGCCGCTTACTGTAAATTGCAGAGCACCTCACACCAAGGGTCTTCACTTGGACAGTCATTCTGCCTTTTGTAGAATCTATCGTTAAGAGTTTATCAGATACAGCTAACGCATATGCATAATACGCAGCTGGAACAGCTTAATAGCTAGTGTCGATATAACGTCTATATCTGAAGTTGATCCAATAGCTTTCTCCGAATGTTTTGATACGTCAGTGCGAAATATCGGATTAAGTGTTCTAAACTCTTCGATTGAAATTTGAGATGCGCTATCAACATCCTGATATTTTTGCATAACTTCCATCAGAAACATGCAGGCTCTAGAAATGTTTCTATCAGCGCCAGCTGTGAAATTACATTTGATTGCTCGTTCTGGATACTGTTTTGGGTTTTTTCTGACAAGTACTTGTCTTATATTTGCATTGTCGAAAACTGAATTGTTTTGTTCTTGATTATTACGTCGGTTTTGTTGCTGCAAAAAATAAATACGTGTCTTGGTAACTGTTCGAGTAGTGATGTTATTCGCCACGTGTTATTAGTCGAATTTGGTACTGCTATTTGATAAATTTTGTTTTGCATAAAATACAATTTCTTTGTGAATGCTCTTAACATTGTCTGAAGTTCTGATGATTTGTCTATCGACGGAACGACATATGGTATCCACAACGCCAATCGTGAAATTACAAATTGTGCATCATTAACACCTGCAGTTGATACCACAAATTACCTTAATGTAGACTCTGCAAAATCCGAATATTGTGCTAAGCGGCAGCATCACTGTTATTTGACTTGATCTATTTGCAAATTTTCGTCGCTTAAAATAGCGATCGTTTTTCGTTGCAGCTGAAATGAAAGGAATAACAGAATGAGCTTGTGTTAACAGCGCAGCTGCATCAGCAGCAGCTGCTGGTGGAGTAATAGTTCCTATCGCATTACAAAAAGTTATCAGCACGTTTCTAACGTTAGCCATTGCATTATCTGCTTCTTCATCTGTTCCGTATTGAGCATGTAGTGGAGCCAAATATGCGTTAATATTAGTAAGAGTCCCAGCGCCGTCAGCACTAGCAACAACTGGAGGAGTATTAGCTAATCTAAACGAATCAGCTGCGGCAGCTGTGCCAGTTACCACATCATATTTTTTGCAACAGATTGTGATTAATCTCCACTAAAGGACACAAGGTTAAGAATAGTATTTGCTACTGGCAAGTGCATAGAAATATCTTCTACAGTTTGATTAGCTAGTTGATATCTTGCGCTTATAAATAAATTCCAACCGTTATTCACGAATGTTATTTGTGTATTAGCTGTAATATCTACAGCAGCTACACCAACTGTCTGTCTCGTAGTTTCAAGTACGGCCTTGTGAAGCAACAGAAACACATCTTCGTTACGTGTGTTAAAGGTTCGTGTGCCCATCTTTTAGGCTTGTTTCAATTTTCATCGAGATACGCATTCAAATTCTGTTGTTGAGTGATCTGCAGATATTTCCTGGGTCAGGTCATGGTAATTTTTGATACACAGTTTATATTTGTAATTGTTAGAGAAAATCATGAATCTCTTTGCGGTTTGAGGTCGTAAAAGCAACCCACTAGGACGTGGTCGTGTTTTTGTAACAAGTTTTCCAGTAATTTCTTCACCTGGCAGAGATAGCAGATTTTGTGTTGTAGTTATCATAGCTCGTGCGGTTTCTGATACTGGTGCTATTTCAGAAATTACTTTTTGATATCCCTATCGCTTGCGATAGGTGTACTTGGCAAAGTGCCAGGCATTCCGCCCTTGCTTTCACCAGCAGTCTTCTGTCCTCAGAAGCACCTGCTGCAGATGCAGCTTCTGTGGCAAAAGCTTTTGAAGTGACTACCGCAATTGGTGCTACATTTTTGCAATTCCAGGTACATTTTTAATTATTTTAGAGAATATATTTCCAAAGAAACCTCTTACAATGTTTCTGCCATAAATTATCCGTTGTTTCATCTTATTATACGAAACTGCCCAATAACATTTATCCTGGACAGCTAGCTGACTCCGTCAACTAGTTGATTGACCTCACGTGCACACAATATGTTACAATTTCGTTATTGAGATTTAGTTGTCGTCCAGATTTATCATTCAGTCTCATTGTGATAGAAGATATTTGATTCTTAACACTAACAGGATTTTAGATTATTTGACCTGGAGTCACTTGCATCAGCGAACCTGGTGGAACATCAGGACTAAAAGAGTAAATAGTTTGCCCTTTACTGCCAAGTGCTGAATACGATCCTCTGTCAATCGAGCAGTTTACTAAAATCGAATTTATTTTGTTGTATATACTGGTGACTCGCCCTTGTATAAAATTTAATCACATTGCGACCAAGAACCGTACTGTTTCAAGCAAAATCTAACAACGACCGGATGCTGTTAGCCGTACTAAAATCAATAAGAAAATTGTTTTTTAAGTGATTCTAGCACGCAGCGTGTTATAATTTGAAATGAGCTCAGAATTGTCTGATTGGGATCCAACTCCAGTCGTAATCAATAACTTTATTGCTATATTTAGATCTGTAACTTTGTAAGCGCTTGTGGTATCTTAACAGAAATCCTAGCCGAACCTGGCTGGATCGATTGAACTGTGAAACCCACATTCATGTTAGTTTATATTTGCCGTGGCGAGCCAAGCAGTAGCTGAAACTAAACCTATTTCATATTGCGTCCCTGATCCCAGCTCTATTCGTGGATTTAAATAACAGAAAAGTTAGATCTGAGATTATCTAAAATTTCAACAATTTCGTTGTCGATTTATGTGCTTACATTTCCGGCTTCTTTTTGATGAAATTAAAAGCATCAGTCGATCAACTGATTTTGCTTGGAAGATAAAGATTTTACAGGTTTATACATTTTTGCTAACGTAAGTAATTTAATATCCCCATTATAGTTGTATGTCGAATATTTTTATATTTTCCGAAATGTTAATATACACTTCAGCGATGGTACTTTTAGGTATTTTTCAACAAGATTGAGCGCTTCCAAAATATCTTTAGATTTACTGATATTGTCACTGTATTTAGATTCGTTAAATATTTTTATATTTGTTAATAACTCAATATATCTATCAATTTCTGCATCCTCCAATTTTCTTATATTACCTACCGTAATAAGCTTTTCTGATTTAAATACATCATTTTTTCAAATCCACAATTTGTCTATCTATAAGATCATTGTCAATTATTTTTATTTCTTTTTTAATTAAGTTTAATCGAATTTTTCTTTTTTTAAAGTCCAATTGCTTCTGTTCTCGTCGTTCTTTATCTCGTTCTATTTTTGACCTTTCTTCTTCTACTCGATCCACTCTTCTAATTTCTCGTAAAATCGCAGCCTGTTGTGGAACAGAATCCCCTAATTTTTCATTAATTTGTGCTGCAGTTTTTTCTGTCCTTCTTCACCTAGACCAAATAATCCTTACTCTGATCTTCTGGTGATGGCACAGAAATATCTGCTTGTTTGCCAAGTACTGCTTTAGTTACTGGTCTAAGAGGTCTGGCAGTTTCTTCGACTGGTTGCTGTATTTCCCCGACGTTCCTGTTTAACCTTTTTCTTAAATGCGGCTCTCGTTGCAACAAATTTCTTTAGAACTTCTATTCGTTTCGAGTCCATGTTTATAAGTATCTGTTAGATTAATTTTCACAATCTCAAAGCTTGTCTATTCCACATCTGAACATGTGATTTCGATCTCGTGCTAATTTATCAAATAAAAAGAAATTGTAATTTCCCAGGGACGCTGGCGTCCTGCCAGTAGCATTATGATAAAGCTCAGCAATATTTTTACTTTAATACACCCACCTACTGCTCTCGTGCTATATTTTGTCGAGTCCAGCGAATATTATAAAACGACCTGCATTTCGCCTGATAAATCGATCGACGTTATAAAAATCTTGTGCTAGGTAAACTGCATTACATTTTTTGTTGCGCAACAGTGAAAAATAAGATTTTATCTTAACAATCTTGGCGTTGCTTAGCGGTATGTCATCAAAGACAATTATTTTATGCTCGTCTGAATCTAGCTCGGCAACTGGAAAAAGATCTTCATGTTATTTTATGATAAATATATCATCACCAGCGCCAAGTGCATTTTTTAATTTTTCGTTATACTCACTAAGCAGCTCGTATTTATCCTGCTGTGGATTTATAGGGTAAATATAAACTCGATCGTAACTGAACATGTCGTTAAGTAACAGATTCATCAGCAAGTTAGTTTTGCCGGATCCAGTTCGTCCTACTATCACATAATGGCAATCCGGTAGGTCGCAGTTGTGTTGATGTTTTATTAATCACTTTGTGTCAAAGTTGATTATACTCATTCTATTTTAAACAGCTTTTTATGTAAAAAAAATGTATCAGACGGTTCAAGTTAAATTTTATCCCGCAGAAATAATACGAATGAGATATTACACAAAATCTAGTACTTTAATCGAAAGCTCAACAGAAAAAACAGCATCAACTAAAACAACCTCGACTGGCGGAGACTTAACAAATTATCTTAAAGGATCTGGAGATACAATGACAGGTAATTTAAAGTATGTCTGGTCATCGAGTGCTAGAACTTTAAACAACATATCCTCCTGTCAACGTAGATAGCACACAAGCCGTAAGCTCTGCCCAACTTTAGACATTCGATAATTGCATGTTATCGTTGAGAGGTGGAAAATAACTGGAAATATCAATATGAGTGGGAACAAATGGTAAATCTAGAAAGCAAATACCCTCCTGCTAACATAAATAACACACAAGCGGTAGGTTATGCGCATCTTGGCTCGGTCGATAATAACAAGTTGTCATTAATTGGTTAAATTATGGCTGGCTCAATCAACATGGGCGGAAAATTAATATTTAATACTCAGCTTGAAAATAGAACGTTGACCAATAAAGATTTTATAACAAATGTAAAGTTTGTCAAGGATAATTTTGTGATAAAATCCGGTGATACGATGACAGGTAGGTTAGATATGGGCAACAATAAAATCATATCGCCTTATAATCCAATCGCCTCATTCGATCTTACAAATAAATTGTATGTTGACGCTGAGATAAGTGCAGCATCAGCAAGTACAATTACTGCTGTAGATGCCGCTTATTTTAAAAGATCCGGAGGCACAATTACAGGTGCGATCGATATGGTTGATAATAAGCAAACGTCTATGTATATACCTGTTTCTGCATCTGATCTTGTGACCAAAGAGTATTTGGATAGTGTTGTCCAATGGCTTGTGATTGGTGGTAGTACAAAACGTGTGAAAAATGGTATCAATTATATTCCACATCTCACTGATCATGTTAATAATCTTTGGGGCTTTGTTGCATCTGCGTCAAGTTATTATCCAGAAAATATTTCAAGTTATGCGTTTGCGTTTAACAGCCCTATATCTGACGGGTTAGAGAGGATCATAAACAAAAGAGCAGTTAACTTTTGGATCAAAATAAAGTGTCCAGAGGCTGTTGCAATATGAAAACTACGAGGTAGATTAAATGCTAATATTGGGCGTATATACGACTGGAGATTAGATGGTTCAACGAGTTATCAATTCACACCTCATCCTGAAAAAATCACAAACGAATACTCGTATTTCCGGATTAATGTTTCCAAAGCTGAGGGTCCATACCCAGGTTTGACGATGTTTCAGATATAGACACTTGACGATTTAATGTGATTGTAATATATACTGCATGTTGACCCTCCATCGAGTCGCAAAAGAGTTTTTTAAACCCGAAAAGGGAGAACGAAATAACTGATTTTGACCAGCTAGACCCAGAAAGTGTTGAGGAAGCAAGAGCAATAGATATAATTGCTCGAATTTAATATAAAATTAACTTTAGATTCACCCGGTTTAAATGAAAACAGTGAAAACTTTGCTAGAGTTGCAGGAATGAGAGGCCCTCAACTACAATAAGCGATCAGAGACTTTGATATAATTAGCAATTACTGTCCTGTGAGTGACTGTGAGGAACGGCGATTAAAAGTTGAAAAGTTGTTGATAAATACGTCACTGAAGCTAAATAAAGAAAATGTTTTGACGATCGACAAATCTAACCTTGTACAAACAAAATGTCATGGTGATAAGAAACCAGAGCAAGAGCGACTAAAAAAGATTCATGTTGAACTTGACAAACTAGCTGAAACAAGGAAACACAAGTTTTTAAAAAATAACAAGCTCAAAGACACATTTACTAAACGTCGAGTTTTTCTTGTGCTGCGCATGGACTATGACGATAAAAAGACATTGCTGGAATGGTAGATAATAGTGTTGATTCTAACTTGATAACAACAGCATATCTAGTAAAAGACTCTCTCACCGGTTGTAAAAAAAGAATGACGTATACCACATTATTGCTGCACTAAACGCAATAACAGAAATTGGGTATAGAATTAATTGATATGATGATGTCGAACGAGACATTTTTTATCAAGAGCTTCACGATATCACAATTGTAGCACCTAGTATTGATAAAAATTATGACGCGCATCCTAGTTCTAAAATATGGCGTTGAAAGACTACAAAAAAAAAGAAGAAGCTGGAAAGTTGCTGACAGAAGCAAAATACAGAAATATCAAAGAGCTGATTGCTGGATACTTACATCTACCTGTCAATGACATAAAAAATAGAACAAGCTTATATTCGCGATCTTTTGAATTTTGTAATAGCATATGGAATTCTCAGGCAAAATATTTAGTACTTAAAAATTTTAAACTGGGACAGTTATGTTATGTTATTAGTTATATCGACGAAACAGAAGATATTTATCGTGATAGAATGAATGATATTACTGAAATACCAACAAATTTTGATCCTCCATTTTTTCATCCTCAGATCGTAAAGTCTTAACAGATAGCAGATATAATGAGATCTCATCCGAAGTGTATGATAAGTACAGAGATTTTCTTGCTGGTCCTGTAAATAGTAAATTTAGTGCGCTAATTGATAAAGCTTCAGCTGAAAATACATTCACTACGTCAATTGAAAACAAATCACTGAAACATTTTTATAATAACAAGAAAAGAAAGTATTCATTTTAATCATATCTCATCAGGCTCTCAGACAATGACAGGGATGAGCTAATCAAATACTACAAATATTGTAACATAAAACTTTACTGTGCCAGACAAACCAGGAAATATTGCAGTAAATAATAGGCATGCTGAACTACATTCCAATGATACTAACAACATCAGGAATTGTATCAGTAGGAGGAACATTAAATCCATTGCTCCTGATGGTGTCAGGGGCAGATATTGTATTATCAGCAATAAATAAAAAGATCGAGCCAAAATACGAGAATAAAAATACTTCGTGTAAAATAGCAACAGCTACTCCAACAAAATTCTTAATCAACTTCGAGCTTATCTCAGAGGTGAGAAGTTTATTATTTTAGATGTGATACAGGAGCTACGTGTCAAAGACGATTTGCTAGTTGATATGATACCGAACAGAGCTGTGAAATACGAAAAACGATATTCTGTAAATTTTGTGTGAAATATAAAATATGGAAGATATTACAGTGGAAGATACTACGTTAAAGATGAAAAGAATTTGTTTCTGAGGTAAGCATATGACAATTATGCCTGACAATGAAAAGTACAGCGCGTATTTTAAAATCAGAAATAAGATAAAGTTTTCTCTGGTCAGCAAGGAGGAGTCAGATTATTTTAGTAAGCTTGCTTGGGTTACAGACTCACTTTCTAATGCTATTGATAATCTTTACAATCCAATATCACAAGACAAATACAAAGGTCACAGTTGATGAAGAACTAAAAAGGTCACAGTTGATGAAAAACTAAAAAAATGTTATGTCGATAAATCAATAGTCTCACATGGAAATTTTAATAGGTGCTAGAACCTGGCTCTCTCATCAGGAGCGAGATTAATTTATATTTGTTCTGTCATGTTGATGACAGTTATATAATAGCAAAAGATGAGACTTTAAAAATATCTCGACAAGCGGCTGTGTTTAATTTTGTGTAAAAAATATACAATAAAATCCTCAGTAGTCTTGTCAAAGGGGACTGTTTCGGAGCCAAGCCTATTGTGTTCGACGCCAATAATTTTCCCTGATAGGTCCTTGAGTTAGGTAATCGATAATGAAATCGAAGCTGTTGCCTCGACGAAGTCATTTTCGTATTTGTTTAGACTAACACGGGGGAGGTGGCCTAGTGGTTAGAGCGTCCGCCTCGGATGCGGGAGGTCGTGGGTTCGATCCCCGGCCGAGTCATACCAAAGACTTACAAAAATGGTACTAACAGCTGCCTCGCTTGGCGCTCAGCATTAAGAGGTTAGTGTTAGGACTGGTCGGCCTGGTGTCAGGATAATGGGACTGGGTGGGACATCATGCTACATGTCTGCGGCATGATGCCCCAGTGCTAGACATCACTATAAACTGCCACACTGCAGACATCGTAGCGATATGACTGAAAAATTGTTAAAGCTACGTTAAAAATCCAAATCACACACACACACACACACGGGGGGAGGAGTAGTGAGGAATAAAACATGCTGTCGTCCAAGTACAAAATAGGGGTTTGCCTGAGAAACCCCCTTTACAAGACTACTGTAGCTACAATTTTTCAGTCATATCGCACGATGTCTGAGGTGTGGCAGTTTATAGTGATGTCTAGCACTGGGGCATCATGCTGCAGACATGTAGCATTATGTCCCACCCAGTCACATTATCCTCACACCAGGCCGACCAGTCCTAACACTAACAACTGAATGCTGAGCGCCTAGCGAGACAGCTGTTAGTACCAGTTTTAGAAGACTTTGGTATGACTCGGCCGGGGTTGTATCCCGTGACCTTCCGCATCCGAGGCGGACGCTCTAACCACTAGGCCACCGGAGCGGTGACTAAACGGTTTAAAAATTTATTTTAATCTTGCAGTGCTTTGTGGAAAATTACCTTTGATGATTTTTATATACTACTCTCAACATGATGTTGACAATGGAAGTATTTCTCATGTTCTTAAATGGAGACTGTTGAAAGTCCTACTACTCTTTTACACTGCAATGTTGCATGCATGGAAGCAAAGAAGAATTAACACTGGCATGATCATTCATCTACTGACTTTTCAAGAACATTTCTATTTAACTTGTAATATTCCTTGGGGTGGAGTTATGGTTTCTAATACCAATGCTTGTGAACTAATGTTTCTATTGGAATATAAAAAAGACACAAGATATGTGAATGTCTTTTATAATACTACTTTCAGAGTATTTTACAAAATGCCATTATAGGAAAATAAAATCCGTACATAAAGACTATTTAAATATATGATTAGGAAATAGATATAATAAGCTTATCAACACTTCAAACACAGGATTATTGTTTCCTTTGCAAAAAAATATTTTGAACAAAATAATTTTGTGATAAGAATACATCAGAAGAAATTGCCTAAAACATCAATGATTTTAGAATCCTGATTATAATTACACGAAATGATGAGTTCATAACACTGTATATTGTAACCTGCGTTGTAAAGTAAATTTCTGCCCCAAGATTCAAAGCGCTTTCTTTTCGGTGTATACGCCATACGAATAGTATGCTGATATGGCGATTAGACGTATGCAAATCCCCGAGTAACGACTGTCATTTAATTACTTTGGTTCGTGAAGAATAAAATTAATGTCTTTCAGGATGATATAGTAGTAAAATCAGGTGTTAACGACTTCATGGATAGTGTTGTTGAAGCTTCAAAGGAAAAGCTATTTATTATTTTTAAAAATGTAATATCTTCAATTTCCCTTTTGAATCATTCTTGGTCTAAAAAATGTCTACATCTGTACTACTAGCTCTACATGCAGAATCTGTGGATTTTCTATTCTTGTCACCAAACCCCACTCCACCCCACCCACACATACACGCATGCTTATAATTGCCAGTCGTTGATTCAGCCTGATAAATTTGTATACATCTTTGATACGATCGGAACAAGACTACTTCATATGCCGCGTCCTAGCAGAACATAACCTGATTTTGTCCCTTGGGCAGCGTGGTATAAAATGTGTAGGCAGCCCGTCCGTGATGTTAGGGTTAGTAAAGTTGACTTTCAAGCAGCTGATCCTGGTTCAATTCCCCGCCGACGCATGCCATTTTGTGTTTACCGTGCTTATAATAAGTCAAATTATCTACATTGATTTAAATTTATTCGGGATTTTTAACAAACCTCTACCAAAATCAAGAAATTGTGGTACATTTATTTTTCTTTAAAAAACAGGTTATATTAGGTGAACTGAATTAGACCAAAAATAGATTACTTTTTTGTTTTCTTCCCAAAAGGATTCTTATGCGAAAAATATTTATTATGCATATTCATTATTTAGTGGTTATTCTTTCGTATGCCTTTAATTAAATATATACTAAGTAGAAATGTGACTGGGTAGATGGATAATAATATCTTTGGTGAGGATGAATATATGCAGTGCGTGAAATAAATTAATGCTATCCCTAGACGAAGAATTTGCAGATTTTTCCGGGAAAAGGCCTATTATTCTTCCTCCAAATGTCTATAACTGTCTATAGTAAATACAACCAGAGACGTCTGTAGACGCATTCAATACAAGCAACACAACGCTTTTGCATGACCGGCCGCGATATAAACGTAAATTGATTGGGTCATACAAATACCGTTGAATTGGACATGTAGATAACGCGTCGGTGATGTAAAGGTTTAGTAAAGTTGCCTTCCGAACAGCCAATCCGGTTGATTTATGGCCAGCGCGTGCTATTTTTTCGTTCTGCTGCTGAACATTGAACGGAAAGGGCATTGTGAGTTTTACGTTTTGTTTCATTAGTATTAAAATGTCAGTGTTGCATATAATACGATATGCAAATATATACGTAAATATTACTGTAGA
This sequence comes from Megalonaias nervosa, assembly GCA_016617855.1. Classification (NCBI taxonomy): domain Eukaryota; kingdom Metazoa; phylum Mollusca; class Bivalvia; order Unionida; family Unionidae; genus Megalonaias; species Megalonaias nervosa. The sequence continues at coordinate 2,663 of JAECUM010015726.1, read as the reverse complement.
CATCGAAAGAATGATCACAGTTACAGAGCTAAGTGAAGTAATAACCAAAAGACTGCAGGAAATTTCAATAGTTTTGATTTGATATTTTAAACCGCACAATAAATTATTAAAGACCGATTCCTATTATTTCGGCGAATTTCATAAAAATTTAATAATAAAGTACAAATTCTCAATCAGACTCAATCAACTACTATATAAGATGAAATTTTGTATTATTTATTCAGTTTGTTTGCTTTAAGTGCTATGTGTGCTGACAATGTACTCACAATTTTCCATGCAATCGCTTTCTCCGTTTTCTCTCTTTCCTTTCATCTTCTCAAACTTGTTTTTGGTTAATTCAGCTGTACATATTCAGGAATCATAATAATATATATTTTGCCGCAGACGTGTAAATTTTTATTATAATTCATGCCATCACATCTTTAATTTTACAGTGTGCAATAAACAATACTGTTGTATATTATGCATTGTTTGATATATGCCTGCCTTTACCATTTTGGGTTATAACTTACATCTTATCAACATGAAGCCATTCAATCGAACCGAATAATGTATGTTCTCTTTTGCTGTACACCAACAGACTTTAATCGTTCACATTACATCCGAGATTTTATTGCATTCTTTATTATCGTACTTTTGAAGATGTATAAATAAATAAACCTACATTAAAGTTCTCTGTGAATTAATTCTGAACTGAACGTATCTACAATAATTTCTCACAGATCCTTCGGTGTGACATTCTTGCCATCAAATCTCGAATATGGGGATTTGTATGGAACGGGTCTATTGTTGTCGCTACATAACATTCCCATAAAGGTAAATTATCTACATAGTACAACCAGACCATCTATGTGCTATCTGTTAATCAAATAAGAAAGGGATGATATATCTTAAGCACAGCTACTCCACTAGATGAACGTAACTCGTATTATCGTCAGAGCGTCGGTGGTGTAAAGGTTAGCATGGTTGCCTTCCAAGCAGTTCATCCGGGTTCGGTTCCCGGCTGACGCATATTGTTTTGTCTTTGCTAAACCTTAAATTAAGCAATGGGCCACCTTCGTTTTTATTCAGTTCGGGTTACTTAAGCAAACGTCTACCAAAGGACTGAGCATGCTTTCTTTCACCTTAGTAATTTCTTTGCTGTCTTTGTGACGTCATTGAAATTGTCTTCTATATCTGAGACAGTGATATAAGCAAAAACATAATAGACGACTTACTCAATCGTCCATAATGGAGGTAAGGCCGGTTATCACATTTTCTCGTTCACTGCAAGCGAGGCTATGGTCTATATTCCTAATGTTTGAGTACCGAAGACAATGGTGGACTCTTAATAACACAACCGTCAAGAAAGATCTGTTACGCTGCAGAAATTGTTGGAATCTGAAAGAAAACCTAAAACAGTCGCAAAAGAAGTAATTAAAAAGTGTCACATGCTGAATACGCAGAGCAGGTTGCTATGAATATTTTATTCTCTCTCTCTCTCTCTCTCTCTCTCTCTCTCTCTCTCTCTCTCTCTCTCTCTCTCTCTCTCTCTCCGTGTAATGCGTTATTATAGAGGTAGTGAGGGTTATTTGATTTTCGTTATTGCAAGGTATTAATTATATATATTTCTGGGTAAATTACACCTTTAGTGTTCACCTTGGCTCTTTCATATCTCCCGCCTCTATTTAAGTTGATGACTTTAACAAGGTAATAGTACGTTTGCACCGCATCAGATATCTAGCTGCAGGGTGGAATTGAGCTGCACTATAAATTCCAAGACCTGGAAGTTCGACTACATATTTATTTTCCTTTCTTAGTTTACTCCAAATTCAGCAATTTTAAAGCTATCTCATCATTAAAGAAACCCTCTACTGCCTAGACAACATTAGCTACACATCCATGATATAATAAATAACCGAAGATTCGAATCATATCCTTTGGGGGGAATATTTGAATAGACAATCGTTCTTCAAATATTCACTTCCTTAGCACCATATGTAACGAAAACGAATAAAGTCAAATATAAACTATGCAAACTTGAATTAATTAACAATAGTGCAATTTTGAAACTCCTTTATTACTATACACTTCCACTCCCAATTTGATCACAATGTCGAAGTGTTGAATAGTCCCACTGGGCTCACCAAATCACCAATTCTACTCTATTAAAGCCACCAAAAGCTCTGACTATCAATGAACGTTTCTTGGTTGAATTAAATTATATTGGCCAAATGTCATTGCGTTTTTTAGTTTTAACAAATCACTTGACTTCCCAGAAAATGTTTAAACTAGAAAGTAAAATCCTTTAACTAAATAGCAACAAATAAACAGTTGCTGCTATTCTTTATTTACATTCTTTCATCAGTACTAAATGAGTATCAGTAATTACAAAAGTAGAGAAAGAAAATGGGATTAATATAGTAAGTTTAGCAACATCAACGAATATTTTGACTCTATCCGATTACATTCAACGAATATTCGAATCGGAAAAAGGATTCTATTCCTCTCATCACTATTACATAGTATGTCATTTAGATCCCATCTTCGCTAGTCAAAGTTCCGATGTGATAACCCTATCTACACCTTCGCGGATGGAACAGATATATTGGTGCTTTGTCTTAGCGACATCATTTGGATTTCATGAGTTGCCTCCCTTAGTACGCATGCCAACTAATCAAGAG